>BPLR01018630.1:0-37723 GCA_021605095.1 Caerostris extrusa
GATTAAGAATAAACGTTGTACAGATTTTTCTTGTATAAATCCAGAAAGGAGTTGGAGCCATGTTGCGTGAATTATAAAGTTTGCAGTATAATTTCAGCAGATTTTTTGTCGCTATTCCCTTTAGTATTGATAATTAATTTAGTGATGTGCGTATATATTCTTATACGCTTTATTATGTAAGCAGTAAGTGCATTTTTTAAACTTAAGCTTTACTTTTATGCCATGCAACATAGGCAAATTTAGGCTGTTGCGTCGTGGACGCAAGAGTGTTCACACTGAAAACGTACGCTCACCTTCATACAGTGAAAAAAAGCATTACATTCTGAGTTATGTGATTTCCAAAGACACGGAATTCATCGTTTTGCTTAGCTGGACTCTGTTGCGTTTTAGCGTACTCTTAAAAATATGATCTGGATTACTGCAGGCAAGAGCCTAAATTAAACACCTTCAAATAAATTATTTTATTCAATTGTCCTAAAGGATACATTTTTACCATGGATGCCGTAGACCAAAATTAATTCCTACTATTGAAAAGCAGTTTTACCTTCTTTGTTCAGTTATTTACGCTTCATAGGAAGATAATCAAAGTCTGAAAAATCTTGAATTCCATTTGAGGGAATTTTCGATTTTATTCGATAATGAATATATTTATGAGGATTGAATTTATTTTCCAAGTATAAAGTAAAACGGTTTTATTTGCGTTATCCCTTTTGACATTAGGAAGAAAAACCAAAGACCTAAAAATGGGAATTTATTATTAGACAGAAGATTTATATGAAAGTGTACATAACGCCTTTTCTTCATGTAAAAAGGGTGTCTCTTTCTTATTTTATTCGTTTATCCTAAATATCATAACTCATTTTGATCCTCCTAAACATGATCTGGGTAATTAAAAGAATATTCTTAAATAAACGCCGTGAAAGATCGTAATCTTCTATCCTAAATTTTCATGGACAGTATTAAAACTATTTTTATACTCAAATGCCAATTTTGCCTTTACAAACATTAAACAATTTTCAAGAAACGATTTAGGGGATAAGTCACAATGGATTGCTTCTATTCTGCTACTACCAAAGGTAAAAATCCTTCGAATCTTAGAAACTTTCCTCCCCCTTTTATGGTAGATTTAGATTTTTTTCAAGAAACGATTTAGAAGGTAAGTCACTACGAGATCCATCTCTTCTGTTTCTTAACTTTCATGCCATACCAGAGGTAAAAATCCCTCGAATATTTGAAACGGTCCTCCCTTTTTTGGTAGATTCAGATTTCTCGGACCCCTAAAAATTTATAAATACACTAAAACATAGGTCGAAAAATTATTTTTCAAATATAGAAGCACTACGCTTTTGTTATTTGTTTTTGGCAATTTGACAGTTATGATAATGAAATGAACTGAAGGAAATTTCTGTCACTCAGGAAAGATACACGAGTGTATTTAAAGGACACATTTCATACCAATGTAAAGTCGTATCTATTTCTCATCTTATTAGAAAAAAGTGATTTTTATTCTAAATGAATCTTGGACTAAAAGCAATGGTGAAACATGGTGGTTCAACTGTAGAAAAGAATTCCCTTTGTGTGGTGTTTGTGGAAAACGATTTTCTGGAAAGAGGAAGTTGAATCTGCATTCACTTTTGCCATTCAGGAGAAAGGCCTCACGAATGTGACGTGCAATAAAAGATTTCTCCGTAAGGGGATTTTAAGAAGCACTTACTAACTCATGATGGACTAAAATCGCACGAGTGCGAAAAATGTGAAAAAACTTTCAATCAAAAGAGTCATCTAAAACGTCACATTGTTACTCACACTAAAAGAAAAAGCCTCATGTGTGCCCTCTGTGTGGAAGCGTTTTGGACGGGCATCATATTTAAAGAGACACCTGAGGACTCACACAAAAGAGAAGCCTCATTCGTGTGAATTGTGCAATAAGGCATTTTCTGAGAAGTCAGCCTTACAGAGACATTACCGCGTCCACACTGGAGAGAAACCATACGTGTGCGAAGTATGCCAGAAAGGATTTTCCGAAAATGTAGTTTAACTGTTCATTTACCTACTCATTCTGAAGAAAGGACCTTTGAGTGTGCTTGTATGTCATAAACGATCTCCGCACAAAAGATTTTTATTGCGTCATGAGAGAGTTCATACAAAACAAAGACGTAAAAATTTATCAGAAAAATCCCTCCTCGAAAAGCTTTCCGCCTTGTATTTTAAAAATGAGATTTATAGATTTTTTTACATTCACGACAAATACGAAGATATTAATTATGCGTATGCATTTCATCTCTTGTATTATTTTACGTTTTTATGAATAAATGTTATTTTTTATCTTAATGTATCACGTTTAATTGCTTTTGGACTGTTAAATATGTATTAGAGAATATATTTTAAGTATTTTAAGGTGCGTGAGTGATTAAGAATGAACGACAAGCAGTTTCTTTTACATAAATTCCAAAGCTTTCTAAGATATATTTGCAGCATAAATTATTCTGCGGTTTTACTGGCATAGTATTTTGAATAACTATAATGTGCGTGATTTATGTACATATTTTTATGTATAATATGTATGCAAAAGGGCGTTTTTAAATTTAAGCTATACTTTTATTAATATAACATTCTAAATTTACTATTTTTAAAATTAGATTTTAATCAATTAATGGCTTTTATGTATTACTATTAGTTTAAGTTATATATTTTATATACAAAATATTTCAATAAATATGAACTAATAATTTACTTTTCCTGTAAGTACTTTAAATTACTGGACATATATTTTTAGATGATATCTTAAAATTTTCTGAAGAAATATTGTATTTTCGACGCATTATTATAGATAGCATTATCTGTAAAGATATTAAAAACATTTTATTACATAAAGTCAATTGCTAATTTTATGATTCGATTATTTTTTTCAACGTTTGTTAAAGTACTTCCATTTTTAAATTACAACTGATTCATTTGTGGAGAGAAAAGCGCGATTTCTACATTAAAACTCCTATGTTTAAGGCAGAAAAATGCCGTTTTATTGTATCTTTATAAATCTGATTGACTTCATATCTGAATCTGTGCAATACATGTCCAGTTAAATGAATAATTGGATTAATCAAATAAATGGTCGTTGTCACATTGATGCGCTTGCAATACAGAACATAAGGTTCGGAATACCTGAAAGCTTCTACCTACGCAGAGCGGAATTTGGCAATTATCCGCTGTTGTCCTCCTCTGCTAAAACGTGGAGGATTATCGATCATTAAGAAGGAATCTGGATTGCAGTGTCTTTATGTTGTACATTTTTCATGCGAATATATCTGTTGTTTAGCATTTTCCGCGGAACTTCTTTTAAAATTAATATTTTTCTATGCGTTAAGCTACATCAAATTAGAAGCAATCAACAAAAGATGTAACACGGCAATAATACATGTGCTTTGCTTTAGGTATATTTAGTAATAATAAAATCTTAATATCTGATATACGATATTAATTAATTAATATATTATTATATCTTATTAATATCTAATATCGGATATAATTAATATCTTAATATCTGAAAATTTGTTTTTTCTTCATCCGAATTCAGAATTTTAAAGCTAGAGGTAAATTTTGGCAAGTATAGAGGCAATATTCTGCATAGGAGAGCAGTCTACTTTAAAATTTGAAGACTGCATCTCTCTCATTCCTGCAATTCGTTACATATTCCGATGTGTTTATAACCGATGTTTATGCATACATCTTGTTCAGCCTTCATCAGTATCTGTAGCTGTGGACAAGATGAGCAATCTCCCTGGACATCTGCTCTTGCTTTACACCAAACTCCACCAGGACAGAGGCTTGTTAAAGAGAGCTGCTTCAAGAAAAGTTAATCAATTTTCTGATTTGTTACTTTGTCTGACCCTGTCAAGTGCATTAATAATTGAGTCCTTTTCTTAATGTTGTTAAGGATTTTTGAAGTAATATATTTAAAGATTTTTGGGGTGTACTAAAGCATTTTATTGAACACTGAATTAAATGCCGTAAAAATAGAATTATTACAAGAGCTTTAAGAAGACAGTGATTGTTCATCGAGTAGTTGAAGATCCATGACATGAAAAAGGCAGTTTAAAGAGTTCAGATTCCGAACAAATCGCAAAACGTTCACATACGCAAGCGCATACATGTAAAAATGACAATTTAAGATTTTTGGGGTGAGCTTTTAACTGAACAAGATTCGATAATTCGAGCCGCCAACAAATATTCTGATAAGCAAACACAGCTACTAGTACAAAAAATTTGGACTTCATGAAAAAAAAAGTACTTCAAACATAATACTTATGGCACAAAATGCGTATGTTACATTTACTTAAATAAAGAGCACATATTTTCACAATATCGCAGAGATTAAAATAATGTCACTTTTTCGAAACTTTTGTGTACATACATTATTTGTATTAGATGGAGGATTCAAAGACACATTTAACTTAATAATGAATCAATATCATAATTAAAACAGCGCTTTCAATTCCTCTTATTGGCTAACGGGTCAATTTGACCCAACGTTCTCATTGCCAGGTTAAATCAAACAAATTTTAAAACATTTCCAACGTATTTAATATTTGTGGTGACTTACATTCCAGTAAGTATGAGCGTAAAAGAGATTTAGCCACAAATGGTGCTATTTTTTCTAACTCCATATGCATATCATTCTATTTTCCAAATAAATGCAAGGTTTGCTGTTTCTTAGATGAAAAAAAATTGTGAGTTTGGGAGGGTAAAAATCGTCTTTTAACTTCATCAGTTGGCACGAAGTTAAAGAGGATTTATGAAAGGCGAGACGAAGTTAGGAAATTTGAGATAGTCTTATTGTTTAGTGCTGTCTGAATATTTGAACAATTTAATATTTGTGTAACGAAATTCTCATTTGAATGATATTATTATTAAGACTTAGTTTGACAATAATTTGTCACCATTAGGTTTTGTAATTGTAAAAGCGTAACAGCATACAATCCGCCGCTACATTTAATGGCCTGATGGCCAATTGGCTGACGCTCTGGCCCTTGGTACCACAGGCTGGAGGTTAGAATCCTGGCGGTGGCATGGATGTTTGTGAATGGTTTGAAATCCACATTAAACTGTAGTTCTCTGTCTAATTAGCCTAAAGTGTGCAAAAATGATCGTAGTGAGACAAACCGAAACCGAACAGCTACATTTATTTCAATAATGATGACATACTTTGTTAATATTGTAAGGATTCAACTAATGCTCTGATTTCAAAATGTTTTAGTTGTGTTTATTTTCTTGTTTAATTAAAAGTTGTTTATTATTTGATTTCAGTTAGACTGGGTATAGAATGGAAGGCTTTCCGTAATAAAAAATATTTATGTAATTGCAGAAAAATGTTCGTTAAATTGTCCTTAATGACGAACAAAGTAGTTTAACCGAACGTTGTCCATACCATCTACATTAGCATATGAATATTAGCGTATAAGGCTTTTGAACTCATTAAGATTTTTCAAAGATACCATAAAATTTTCGAAATAAGTATGTATGAAATAATTTCGTAATTAGTTATTTTTGCTAAAAATAATTGCATCATCATCTTTTAAATATGTTGTTTGTTTCTTTGACCACTTGGTGGACACCAACATTTTGACCATGGGAGGTCTCATGGAATGAGGGGAAAGGGAGGCGCTCTTCTGTTGTGAGCAGCACCCGTAGGTAGAAGTCTGACCTCTCTTAGCGACACTGACTTTTTACGGGGGTAGAGTTGTCAGCCCTACGCCCAAAGCTCTGGAGTCATATTAGATCAGGACACCCTTTAAAGTGGATTCGAATCACTACAAACAGCCATAACACTACCGGGACTAGAATCCGCAACTTGTGGCACCCAGCTCTACTCACTCGGCCATCACTCTGTGCTTGATTTTATGTGCATAACAATTCTACCTTTATTTATTGGTTTAAATCTACCTTTATTTATTGGTTGATGAGGTTTTAATGATAATTGTATAGATGACATTAATAATAAACTTACCTATATAGATAGAGGAACTAAATACAATAAAGTGACAAGCTGTTGGGGGCCTGAATAGTCGAATAGCTGGCGATCGGTACCACAGGTTTCGGATTCGAGTCCCCTGCGGTGCTATGGATGTTTGTAGTGGTTCGAATCCCACTTTTAAACTGTAGGTCCCTGTGCCCACCTGTGCAGAAAATGACCGTAGAGCTACCAACCAGACAAGCAATTGTTCCTGGCATAAATAAGTAGAATTTAATAAATAGCAACATTTATTATTCTCAAAAACAAAAGTTCGTCGCATATGCAATGTTCACAGCATACATAATGTTCAACAAAAAAAATTTCAGGCCTATATACTGTTTAATAACATGCATGCAAATAAAAGTTCGTGTCGTACATCATGTTCCACAAAAAGAACTTCATGATGCAAATGTTTGTTCAATGGCACAATGTATGACGCATAAAATGTTCGTGGCATGCTTAACGTTCAACGCTAAAATTTCTTTGGATATTTAATGTCAAACAAAAAGAGAAAAAAACATTCTCGTACTTTTTTTTTTTTTTTGACATAAAAAATAAAATAGTACAACCTATACACATCTAATTATATTATTTTTATTTGTTTAGCACAAAAACTATATAGATGATAAAAATATTCGACAAAATATTTTTATTCTAATAACCACATAGGTGCCTGAGGGCCGGCTCTTCTTCTCGGTGCCACAGGTTTGGGTTCAGTATGGGCAGTGCCATGGATGTCTGTAGTGGTTCCGCATCGAATTTAAACCGTAGATCCCGGACAAATGTGACTGTAGATCGGTGAGCTGAAGAGCCTATCCCGTAAAAAGAAGAAAAAAAATTCCCATTTCGGAATCTGCCAGAAGGCAGACAGCCTTTATCCAGCAAGAGAATATTGCGCCATTGAAGAAGAATGTTTACATAAATGTGTACTTTTAAATAACGATCACCTTTACTAAGCGAAAAAAAGAATAATTTACAACCTGGTGTTATGAGATTTCCAATACAAGGAAGGTTTTCAGTTTTCCATAGGTTTTATGTTGCAGTTGTTCTTTAATAGGATCTGTGTTACTGCAGGCAGAGCCTAAATTAAAAACCTTCAATTGAAATATTTTATATTAAACTGCTTTAAAGGGTGTTTAGTCATGGATGCTTAACAGACAAAATGAAAACTTAGTTCAGCTGGGATATAATTTATTTTGTAAATATATGCGTAAAATGGTTTTTTTTTTTTTTATCGTTATGGTTTTTAACATTTGAAAAAAAAAAAATAAAGAAATTTTATTATTAGATAGAAAATTTATATGGGTGTAAATAATGCATTTTCTTAATAATGATATAAAAATGGTTCTCCTTTCTTATTTCGTAGCAGGCATATACCAAATTTTTTTTTCCTCATAAAACCAACCTTACAGATTTATTATTTTTTTATAGCTGCCAAAATCAAACATTTTTTTCTAATAGTTTTTTTTTTATTTCCAATGGCAGATTATGAACAGTTACAGCAAAAAAGAACAACGAAAAAAAAATACAGATAATGCGACAAAACATGCTGAAACAGATTTCATTAATCAAACAATAATGCCAAGTTGTAGACCTTATAGCCAGTAAAAAGTGTTACCAGGTGCACCACGGGGAGGTAGATCTTCTGCGCACCCAATTTTTTCTGCGCATTTTTTTCTAATAGTAGAAGTAATAATATCGAATGTAAATTCAATGGCAATCGTCTTGTAGAATTTAAATCCTAAAACCCACTTTGATCCAAAATAAGATCACGAGGATTGCAGAATATTATTAAATAAAAAACTGCGAAAGATTTTAATTTTCGATCGTAAATTTTCATAGACAGTATTAAAGATGTTACTTACACTCATATCAATTTTGTATTTCTAAACATTTAGAGAATTTTCTGCGACCCGTTTTCTTGTTTATGCCCCTGTCGGCCATTTTGGATCTGCTGACACTGTGAAGTCAAAGATTTGTAAATCTTTGCCTAACTCAATTGCAATGCCGAAAAGAACAATTTTCTAGAGCAGTCCTCCTATCTGATTCTGAGGCAGACCTTTTGGCTATCAATTCCTCCCCCAGCACTCCAGTCTACTACCATCTCAAAACGCATCTCTTGTATTGAAGACTTTGCCTCAAAGGTCAAGGATATCGTTCAGTATTGGATCACACAGCATTGTGGAATCCTGCATAATGAAGGCGTATTCTCTCGAAAAAAAGGAATCCCCATCAACCAAACTTTTTGTAAAATCTCTTTTCACTCGATGAAACTGATGATCCAAGAGTATTTCCGGAACAATCTATCTGATAATTTCCATGAAGGCAACCCATCTAAGAGATGGTTTAACTTTATTCTAAGCATCCCTGATCAATCTAGGTATAAAGTAATTGCCCTTTTCAGACTCTGAGTGGCCAGGAGTGTTTGGCAAACATATTTTCCAATGAGAATATTAGAAAGCCCAAAATGCATGCTCCGGAATCTGGGAGAGGACATGGATTCATCCCACCTTCCCTGTCTGCCCTGCACTTGTTTCCTCTAATGTGTAGGGTCGTTACCGTGAGGCTAGTGCCCTAATAGGATAAACATGTCACTATGGAATTTCCTTCGATTCTCGTTGTTGTTTTTATATTCCTCTTTTTATTTTATTGCTCAGTGTAGCCTTCCATTTGCAAATAAACAAAAAATATTAAACAATATTTCAAGAAATGATTAGAAGGAGAGCCACAATGAGTTCCCTCTGTTCTCTGCTTATCTTTCATGCCACACCAGAGGTACAAATCCCTCGAATCTTTGAATCCCTTTTTTTGGTAGATTTAGATTTACTTGGAATTCAACTCACCTAAAACGTATATCGAAGAAATTACTTTTTCAAATATAGAAGCATTACGCTATTTTTATTTGATGCTAATTTGACAGTTATAATAAAATGAACTGAAGACAATTTGCTGTCACTTAGGAAAGATACACGAGTGTATTTAAAAGGATACATTTCATAGCAATGTAAAAATCGCATCTACTCTCATCTTATTAGAAAATCTTATTAAATTAAATCTTATCAAATCTTATTAAATCATCTTATTAAATTTTTTCTGTACCAGAATCGAGGATTAAGCAATGGCGGAACTTGGAGGCTCAACTGCAGAAAGAATTCACTTTTGTGTGGTGTTTGCGGAAAAGATTTTCTGAGAAACTGAAATTGAGTCAGCATTCACTTTGCCCTTCAGGAGAAAAGCCTCATGCGTGTGACGTGTGCAATAAAAAATTTCTTAACAAGAGTAATTTTTAAGAGGCACTTACTAATGCACAATGGACAGAAATCGCACGAATGCGAAAGATGTAATAAAACTTTCAGTCGAAAGGACAACCTAAAACTTCACATGTTTACTCATACGGAAGAAAAGCCTCGTGTTCCCTCTCTCTGTGAAAAAACTTTTGGGAATGCATCACATTTAAAGCGACACACCTGAGGACTCACACGAAAGAGAAGCCTTATTCGTGTGAAATGTGCAATAAGGCATTTTCTGACCAGTCAAAGTTACAGAGACATTACCGCATCCACACTGGAGAGAAACCGCACGTGTGTGATATCTGTCAGAAAGGCTTTTCCAGAAAATATAGTTTAACTGTTCATCTGCCTACTCATTCAGAAAGCCTTTTTTGCGTGTGCCATGTGTCATAAACGATTTTCTCATAAAAGTTCTTTATCATATCACGAGAGAACTCATAAAAAATAAAAGTGCAAAAGTTTAACCTGAGAACTTTTCCTCAAAATTGACTGTCTTTTAAAAACGAGATTCATAGGTATTTTACTTTCACGACAAAAAAAAGGAAGATATAAATTATTCGTATGCATTAATTCTCTTGAATATGCATTATAGAAAGTATTTTATGCTGCATAATGTGTGTGCATGATTAAGAATAAAGGACGAGCAACTTCTTCTGTATAAATCCGAAAGCCATACTTGCAGTATTATATTGCAATATAATGTCAGTATTTTTTACTTATTCTTTTGAATATCCATAATTTATGAGTGTGATTTTATGTATATGTTCTTAAGATATAACATGTGTCTAAATGCATTTTTAAACTTAATCTTCACTTTTATTCATATAAGTTTTTAATTTTATTATTTAGTAATTTTAAAATGAGATTTTAATGTCTTTTATGTACGATTATTAGATATTTAAGGTATATTTTATATACATAATATTTGAATAATTATCAACTAAAAATTTACTTTTCGTACAAATCCTTTAAATTATTGGACAAATCTTTTCAGAGGATATCTTAATTTTCTGAAGAAATATTGTATTTCTACATCATTATTACAAATTTTATCTATAAATGTGTGCAAAAATATTTTAATTAAAAACATTATTAATTTTTTGATTCTATTGTGTTTTTCAATTTTTGTTAAATACTTTCAATGGAAATTTCAATTGCTTCACGAATTTGGGAGAAAAGTGCGCTTTCTGCATTAAAATGTTTACGACAGAAAAATGCTGTTTTATTGCATCTTTATATACCTGATTTACTTCATATCTGAATCTGTACAATACACGTCCAGAACAATGAAAAACACAATGAAATAAAATGTCTTTGTCACACTAATGCACTTGCAGTAGAGAACCTAACGTTTGGAATAACTGAAAGCTTCAATCTTCCACAGCGTAATTCGACTGTAATTAGCCCCTCTGCAAAGTCATGGATTATTGCTCTTTAATAGGATATCTCCATTTATGTGTCTTACATCGACACATGAAATTTTTTTTGAGAATTGACTCTTAAAAAACATCTATTAAATTGAAAATTCGATTATATAACAAATGCAATTTTCATGTAATTTAACATTCTATATCTGTACATAATTATGGCAACAATGTCTGAAAAAAAATCACTAATCCGATTACAATTAGATGTGGAAATTTTTTTTTAATGGAATTTAGTGAATAAAAAAATGAAATCTTACATTAAATAATAAACACATTTATTCAAAGACAAATATTAATTATTAAAAAATGAATAAGAACATTAACTGAAAATTATTATTATTCTCAAATATATAAAGAGCTGGAATGAAAAATGACGATTTTTATGAAATTAAAATATATTTTAATTATTTTTGTAACCTTTGCTAATGCACATTTTGATGGAGAAAAAAAAATGGAACTTCACTCAATCTTTAATTATAAAAACAAAGAACCTCTTCATTTAGTAATTGCGAATGTTTTCCATATAAAATATTTTAAGGGGAAAAGTCATTTGTTTTTTTGTAGCTGCAAAAACAGTATATTACGGGAAAAAACTGATAATGTGAAACATAATTTTGTGAAAATTATGATCCACATAAAAGGTAAATACACATTAATTTGATACACCTCACCAGATGTAAAAATCCCTCGAATCTTTGAAACGTTCCTTCCTTTCAGATTTTATTCGGAATTTATCTCACCTAAAACATAGATAGAAGAATTTTTTTTCAAATATAGAAGCTCTATAAAATCTCTCTAAATAAAAGTTCATTGTTGTTGTTGTTGGCAATTTAAGATATTGAAGTGAACTGAAGGAAATTTGCTGTCAGTCAGGAAAGATACGCGAGAGGTGTATTTAAAAAGGATTTAGTTCATATGAAAGTAAAGTCGCATCTATTCTCCTCGTATTAGATAAACAGTATTTTTTTATTCTGAAAAAGGAATCGAGGACTAAAAGCAATGGCGGGACTTGGTGGCGCAACTGTGAAAAGAATTCACTTTTGTGCGCTGTTTGTAGAAAAAATTTTTTTCTGAGAAACGGAAATTAAATCTCCATTCGCTTTGCCATTCAGGAGAAAGGCCTTATGCGTGTGACGTGTGCAATAAAACATTTCTTCGTAAGGGCAATTTTAAGTCACACTTACTAATTCACGAGGGACTGAAATTGCATGAGTGCGAAAGATGTAATAAAACTTTTAATCAAAAAGTAATCTAAAACGTCATATGGTTACTCATACTAAAGAAACGCCTCATGTGTGCCCTCTTTGTGGAAAAGAGCTTTTGGACAGGCATCAAATTTAAAAGACACACCTGAGGATCCACACGAAGAGAAGCCTTATTCGTGTGAACTGTGCAATAAAGCATTTTCTGAAAATATAATTTTGCAGAGAAATTACCGTGTCCACACTGGAGAGAAACCGTACGTGTGCGAAGTATGCCAGAAAGGGTTTTTCCTAAAAGGTAATTTAACTGCCCATTTGCCTTTACCCATTCCGCAGAAAAGCCCTTTAGGTGTGCTGTATGTCCTAAACGATTTTCTTATAAAAGCTCTTTATCAAGACATGAGAGAACTCATACAGGAGCAATGTGTAAAAGTTTATCATGAAAACCTTTCCTCAAAATACAGTGTCTTTTAAAACCAAGATTCATTGGTAATTTTACTTTCACGACAAATACGGAGATATTAGTTATTCAGAATGCATTAATTTATTGTGTTGTTTTTAAATTTTTGTAGATCAATGTGGTTTTTAATCTTTATGTATCAAGTTTAATGTTTGCTTTGGACTGTTGTATATGTATCAGAAAAAGTATCTTATGCTTTCTAAGTTGTGTGAATGATTAAGAATAAACGTTGTACAACTTCTTCTGTGTTAATAAGAAATGTTTCTAAGATATATTTGCAGAATTTCAGCTGTTGTTATTTTTTACTGACATATTCTTTTGAATATCTATAATTAACGTGTGTGATATTATGTATATTTATTTATATTTAATATGCATATAATTGTATTGTAAAACTTAAGCTTTACTTTTATTAATATAAGACTCTTAAATTTTTTACTATTCATTTTTTTTAAATTAGATTTTAATTAATTATTGGCTTTTACATATGACTATTAGATATCTGAAGTATATTTTATATACGTACTATTTGAATAGTTATCAACTAAAAATTTACTTTTTCGTGCAAATCCTTTAAATTAGTGGACAAATCTTTTCAGAGGATATTTTAATTGTCTGAAGAAATATTGTATTTTAGCATCGTTATTACATATATTATCTGTAAAGGTGTGTAAAAATGTTTCAATTAACACTGTTGTTAAAATACTTTCAATGGAGATTACAGCTGCTTAACTAATCTGTGTGAAAAGTGATATTTCTGCATTAAAAGCCCAAATGTTTACGACAGAAAAATGCTGTTTTATTGCATTTTTATGTGCCTGTTTTACTTCATAGCTGAATCTATACTATACACGTACAGAGAAATTAATAATTGGATTAAGAAATTAAATGTCAGTGTCACACTGATGCTCTTGCGATGCAGAATCTAACGTTTGGAATAACTGTAAGCTTCAATCTTCCAAAACTTAATTCGGCTATTAGCCCCTCTACAAAGACATGGAGGATTATTGATCTTTAAGAGGACATCTGCATTAACATATCTTACAACGACACATGCATTTTTTGAGTATATACTCTTAAATTTAAAATTATATTACTGAACAAATCATAATTTTCATGTAATTTAACATTCTATATCTGCACATAATTATGACAACAATGTCTGAAAAAATCTACTAATCTAATTACTAAATTTCATAATCTAATTGTGAATAAAAAAAAAAAAAAGAAATCTTATATTATATAAAAAACACATATATTCCAAGGACAGATGTTAATTATTGAAAAAAAATAAAATAAATAAAAACATTAACTGAATATTGTTATTATTCTCAAATGTATTAAAAGCTGGAATGAAAAATTACGATTTTTATGAAATTAAAATATATTTAATTATTTTTGTGCGTTTTACTAATGTACATTTTGATGGAGAAAAAAACTTCACTTCACATAATCTTTAATTATACAAACAAAACGAAACACAAGAACCTCTTACTCCTTATTTAATAATCGCGAATGTATTGCATAAAATATTTCATTAAGTTTTGCGTGGATATTTATTAAAAGTTTTATGTGCATTAATAATGTCTCCAGGAGTCATTTATTTTCTGTAATTGCAAAAAACTGTAAATTACGGAGAAAAACTGATAATGTGAAATAAAATTTTGTGAAAATTATGATCAACATAAATGTGAATACACATTGTTTTGATATTGCTATTGCGAAAGATAAAGAGGAGTTGTATCATAGTGGCAATTCTAAATCTAAAAAGTTCTTCACCATCCTTATCCAGGGTGACTGGCGTCATTCGCCTTAATGGACCAAACGCCCTTTCTTCCGGTGGGTTGTTGGAGATGGCGTTGATCTGGGATGGTTCATATATATCATTATATATATATTATTATTCTGTATATGTGTTTATCACTGAACTAAAGGACTTGTCCGATTTTCACGAATTTTTCTTTTGTGTGTGTTTGAGTGGGCCCCTGGATAGTTTAGATTTACAATTGAATGCAGTAGGTACTCTACATTCGATTTTTCTTCTGTACGTGTGTTTGTCACTAGCTCCTCCCTAAACAGCGGGACCGAGTTCGATGAGTATATATAAACCACCTATATTGGAACATGGAGAATATATTCATGACATGTAATTTTCTTTTCTTTCTAATACAGCTGGCAAACACTTAGACATGGACTTCTTGGATGCCTTAAGGTAAGAGCTGCACAGACGCACTCACTTTTGCACTACCCAGGGGTCGCGTGTGAATTGAAGATAAGCCACGGTCGCGGAGAAACAATGCCCTCGCAACGCTCTACGGTCATATTCGACCAGGACCTACCTTTAAAGTGGATTCCGAACCACTACAAACAACCATAGCGCCGCCGGGACTCGAACCCGAAACCTGTGGTACCGAGCGCAAGAACGCTAGCCACTCGGCCATTCAGGCCCGCGATATATAATTTATACATTGCATTTTTTTTTGGCAGGACAATGTATGCCGGCTTTCGCTACTATCCTTATATAACATGCTTATGAATAATAAACAGAACAGGTTTTTATTGTACATTTTCATTGATTTTTAATTTTGCTATCTTTGTGAATACGTTTCAGGTTAAAATAGAGCAGTATTATTTTATTTTGTTGAAAAAAATTGAGTTGTTAAAAATTATATTTGAAATAATAAATTATACCTCTGATTCGGAGGAGGACTCAAATACTGTGGAGGCAGTTCGCTTCACCACTGCGAAGAAAAATTTCGATTGAAAGTCTGAGATAGTGAAACAAAAGAAAGTTTGGTAGTAATTTAACCTAAAAAATCTTAGTTAAAAAGGTCATGAGCTGTTCCAAGAGTTTTATAATAACAAAAAGATACTTTTTAAAGTTGTAAAAATATTTTTAAAGATATTCGACTATCCTTCAAGTAATGGTAGTAGAAAAGGTTTGGGCTTTAGGAAGCACATCGTGCAACAAAGAGAAGCACATTGTTCTGGAGTTAATGTAATATTACGTAGGCTAAATATTTTCAGTAAGCATTTTGATCCAATTATTTTGGGTACCTAAAATCTAGGTTGCAAATAATCGCCTTTCTTTCATTGAAACCCGGGTTTCAATGGCTGATGATGGAACCTGCTGGTGGTGTTGGGCGCTGCAGATTTCATGTTTATCAGGATTTTTACAATAATTAGTTGGATGTGTAAAGGGGAAACATTACCGACAGTGTTTATCCCAAAACGATGATATTCTGTTGTGCCAGCCATAGTTTGGCGTACTCTCATAGTACTATTTCTAAAATAG
The DNA here is from genome assembly GCA_021605095.1 of Caerostris extrusa. NCBI lineage: Eukaryota > Metazoa > Arthropoda > Arachnida > Araneae > Araneidae > Caerostris > Caerostris extrusa. The sequence goes on from BPLR01018630.1 coordinate 15,685, forward strand.
TTACTAACAGCAGCATGAATAAAACAGACTTAATTCGTTTTCCTGGAAAATCTACGGAGTCCCATGACTCTGAAACTGTATTCTTCTTCCAGTTCTTTTGCGGATCAATCAGCTGTATATCGTTGGGTATACTTTGCAATAGAAATCGAGTGTGGATTTTTTTTTAGGTAAAAGATGTAGACATTATAAAGCCCACAAGAGCCTTCCTATTTGTCAATTCGCGAGTTGTGTCAAAAATTCTGTAGACTTGAATAAAATATCCTGTCTAGCGATGCTCATATAATCGATGTGAACTAAAGTAGCCACTAAAACAGGTGCCATAAAAGAGGTTGTCATTCAGCACTTTAGATGTGCTTTGGGAATAGCGCTATATACTTGCCTTCAAGAATTATAGTGAAGTATCTAGTACCATGATGAAATGCGATCTGTAGATTTGCTTGAATATCGCGGCTAACTTGGATATCTTCAATTGGGCTATACTCCATGATATCGAAGTTTATAGCGGTATCCGCCGTAGTGAATGTCGAAGAAACACATGTGGAAATGGTAGGACATCCTTGATTTACATTGTAAATCGAAACAAACAAGTGCATAACAAATGGATTCGAAAGTAAAATGGAAAAAAATAGGAAATATAAATAGTATTACTTATATATAAATGACTAAAGAAAAATTGCATAAAAATGAATAAAAATACCACCAGAAAACGGTAATAAATGGATAAACTGAGAAATAAGTCCCAGAAATGTTTACTAAGAGGCTGTCAGCCAAGTGATTAGCTCTCTGGCGCTCAGTGCCACAAGTTTCGGGTTCGAGTCCCTGCGGTGCCATGGATATTTGTAAGGGGTTCGAAATTCACTTTTAAACAGTATGTTCCGGTCTAATATGACTGTTGGGCTTAGGGTTGACAAATGTACTCCGTAAAAAGAACAACATCTTATGCTTCATAATTTGCCATGGCTGATTGTAATGGTTCGATATGCGCTCTAAACTATAGGTCCTAGTCTAATATGACTGTAGAACGTTGGGCGTAGGGCTGACAATCCTGCGCCGTAAAAAAGAAAACCATCTCATATTTCGGAGACTCACAGAATTCAGTCGACCTACCTTGGCCCACCATGAGGCTGTTGCGCCGTTGATGAAGAGTGTTTACTAAAACGTACGCTCACCTTCACTCAGCGAAAAAAGTGTTACTTATATTCAGAATTATGAGATTTCAAGACACGGAATTCATCGCTTTTAAGCTTAGACTCTGTTGTGCAGTTATTTTTTAAAGTATGATCTGGATTACTGCACTCAGAGCCTAAATTAAAAACCTTTAAATAAATTATTTTATATTCAATTGTTTAAAGGATATTTTATCATGGATACTTATCAGACCAAAATTAAAATTTTCTTTTATTTATGAAAAGCAGTTTTACCTTCTTTGTTCAGTTATTTACTCTTCATAGTAAGATAATCAAAGCCTGGAAATCTTGAATTCATTTTGAGGAATTTTGATTTTATTCCGTATTAATCTCCGCTGAGGATTGAATTTATGTTCCAAATATAAGAGTAAAACTGTTTTATTTAACCGTTATCATTTTGACATTAGGAAAAAAAAAAAACTAAGGACTTAAAGTAAATTTATTATTAGACAGAAAATTTATATGAGTGTACATAATGCCTTTCCTTCATGTAAAAGTGGTGTCTTTCTTATTTTAGTCGATACACTAGGACATATATTATACCTTTCGAACCAACCTTAAAGATTATTTTTTATATCCGTCCCAATCAAACGTTTTTTTAAATTATTAGTGTTTAGCGTAAAATTCAATGGTAGTCTTCTTGTTGGAATTTCTATCCTAAAACTCATTTCGATCCTAAATATGATCTGGGTAATTAAAAAATATTCTTAAATAAAACGCTGTGAAATATTATAATCTTCTATTCTAAATTGTCATAGACAGCATTAAAGCTATTATTTATACTCAAAATGCCAATTTTGCCTTTACAAACATTGAACAATTTTTCAAGAAGCGATTTAGAAGGTAAGTCACTACGAGTTCAATCACTTCTATTTCTAAACTTTCATACCACATCAGAGGTAAAAATCCCTCAAATCTTTGAAACTTTCATCCCTTTTTTGGTAGATTCGATTTTGCTCGGAATTTATCTCACCTAAAACATAGATCGAAGAATTATTTTTCAAATATAGAAGAACTACTTTTTTTTTTTTTATTGTTGCTCTTGGCAATTTGACAGTTAAGATAATGAAATGAACTGAAGTAAATTTGCTCTCAGTCAGTAAAGACACGAGTGTATTTAAAGGATTTAGTTCATATCAATGTAAAAGTCGCATCTATTCTCATCGTATTATATAGACAGTGTTTTTTTTTATTCTGAAAAAGGAACCGAGGACTAAAAGCAAGGGCGGGACATGGTGGCGCAACTGCAGAAAATAATTCCCTTTTGTGTGGTGTTAGTGGAAAGGATTTTCGGAGAAACGGAAGTTAAATCTGCATTCGCTTTGCCATTCAGGAGAAAGGCCTCATGCGTGTGACGTGTGCAGTAAAAAGATTTCTTCGCAAGAGTGATTTTAAGAGACATTTACTAATTCACGAGGGACAGAAATCGCACGAGTGCGAAAGATGTAAAAAAACGTTCAGTCAAAAATGTAACCTAAAACGTCACATGGTTACTCATACGGCGGTTTGTTAGTTATAGTTTAACTGTTCATTTGCGCCCTCATTCGAAGAAAAGCCTTTTGAGTGTGCCATATGCCATAAAAGATTTTCTCGTAAAAATTCTTTATCACATCATGAGAGAGTTCATACAAAAAACAAAATTGTACAAGTTCATCGTGAGAACTTATCCATAGAAACCATACGTGTGCGAAGTATGTCAAAAGAATTTTCCGTAAAATGTAATTTAACTGCTCATTTGCCTACTCATTCCGCAGAAAATCCCTTTGGATGCTGTATGTCATAAACGATTTTCTTGTAAAAGCTCTTTATCAAGTCATGAGAGAACGCATACAAGAGAAAGGTGTAAATGTTTATCATGAAAACCTTTCTTCAAAATAGACTCTCTCTTAAAAACGTGATTCTTAGGTAATTTTACTTTATGACAAATACGGAGATATTAATTATTCGTATGCATTAATTTTGTGTAATGTTTTAAATTTTTGGTCATCAATGTTATTTTTTTCTTTGTGTATAATTTTAAATTTTACTTGGACTGTTGAATATATAATGAAGTATTTTATGCTTTCTAAGATTTGTAAATGATTAAAAATAAACGATGTACAGCACCTTCTGTATAAATCCTTAAGTTTTCGAAACCATATTTGCTGAATTATATTGCAGAATAATTTCAGCAGATTTTTATTGATATATTCTTTTTTTGTATATCGATAATTAATGTACGTAATTTTATGTATATATATTTATATATAATATGTAAATAAGTGCATTTTTTTAAACTTAAGCTTTACTTTTATTAACACAACATAATTAAATTCACTATTTTTAAAATAAGATTATAATCAATTAATGGCTTTTATGGCAATTAGATATTTAAAGTATATTTTATATACAAAATATTTGAATAAATCTGAACTAAAAATTTACTTTTCGTATAAACTCTGTAAATTATAAGAGAAATCTTTTCAGACAGTATCTTAATTTTTTGAAGAAATATTGTATTTTTGCATCATTATTACAAATCGTATTATCTATAAATGTGTGTAAAGAATATATTTTAATTAAAGACATTTATTCATTTTTGATTCTGTTGTATTTTTAACGTTTGCTAAAATACTTTCATTGGAAATTACAACTGATTCACTAATCTGTGTGAAAAGTGCATTTTCTACCATAAAAGCTCAAATGTTTACAACAGAAAAATGCCTTTTTATTGAATCTTTATAAATTTGATTTACTTCATATCTGAATCTGTACAATACACGTCCAGGAAATGAATAATTGGATGAATGGAATAAATTGTCGATGTCACATTGATGCACTTGTAATACAGAACATGACTTTCAGAATAATTGAAAGCTTACACCACCCAGAGCATAATTCAGCGATTTTATAAGCTATTTGCCTCCTCTGCAAATACATGGAGTATTATCGATCTTTTAAGAGGACATCTCCAGTACCATACGTTTACCCATGCATTTTTTCACAATTAGCCCTTAAAAGAACAATTATGTTGAAAATTCGATTCCAGCATGAATATTATGTTTATAATGCTCAAACCTTCCACTGATAGCCCAAATCAAGAGAAATGTGAAATTTCAAATATTTCAACAGGAATACTGAGCGCTACATAAAGACGCGGTTCTTTTAAGAAGATCAAAAATCAAATACATAATGCAATTTATTTTATACGATGCCAACCATTTGGTACAACACAAAGTTTAAACTACAATTAACAAACTTTTTAATTTTTAAGAAACGATGGATCGTTACATTTGTCTGATGAAAGTTCAGACTGTAAATTAAAACGAACATCATGGTAAACTCCGCGTTACATGTTGACTTACATTACTCACTTTATCAATTATTTACATATTACAAGATAAGCTGCTTTAATATGCAGTTTACTTTTTCTGTTCCATAGGTCTCGCATTGGCAGCAAGCACACTATTAAAACTGTAATTCATTTCACGAGAGACGGTGAGAAATATTATCGTAGTTCGTTCTCTGCTTAAATTTAGCTAATGTCTGTTGTAGGCAAATATCACTTACAAGAAATAAACCTAAAGGTACTTCTAAAAATTGCACGGATAAACTATAGAGTAAATGAATTGCAGCTAGTTGTGGAAAAATTCGTGCCGAATAGTAAGCAAAATGCATGTCTTACTTATTACTTGTGTTCAAATTCCTTCCACAGACCTTTTATTTCAACCACACTATAAATTTATTCGGAAACTGCTTGAAGTAATCCCGTATAGTGAACTTCATCTCCACGCAATGCTGAAATTTCATCGGCAATTATCTGTGCATACGGGCCTGAATGGCCGAGTGGCTAGCGCTCTGGAGCTCGGTACCACAGGTATCGGGTTCGAATCCCGGCGGTGCCATGAATGTTTGTATTGGTTCGGAATCCACTTTAAACCGTAGGTCCCGGTCCTAATAGGATCGTAGAGCGTTGCGGGGGCATTGTTACTCCGCGTCCGTGGCTTATCTTCAAGTTACAGCCGTCCCCTGGGTAATGCAAAGTGAGTACGTCTGTGCAGCGCTTGTCTTAAGGCATCCAAGACCAAGCTGTCTTGGACCAAGCTGTCTTGCCAGCTGCATTAGAACAAAAAAAATTATCTGTGCATACTATAACTGCAATGTTTACTCGACTTGATGGGTTTAACTTGTTTCCGCACTACATGGATGCTGTACAACATGAAAATTATATTCATATTAATGTTATGCTTACAACTTTATACCACAATCTCAATTTGGTGATGGGCCATTGGAGAAATCACAGATTTTATCTGTTTGTATCTTGGATCAGAAAAAGTATCAAAAATATGCGGAGATTGCGATTGATAGCATTTTTATTATTAAAATCTAATTTACCCCAAAATAAAAACTATCTGCTCATACTTATCAATTTGTGATATTTCGATGCCCATACTTTTTTTCCCCATTTATTTTAAATTTTGAAATAATGGTTGAATGTGGATCATTTAAATTTTTTTATCTCGACTATTTAATGCAAATAAATATAATTAGAAAATGTAATGTGAAAAAATATGTTTTTGGATAGAATTAAAAAATACCATAACCAATATTGCTATGGTCTAATGGTCTATGAATAAAACACAGCACACACACACACAAAAAAAAAAAAAAGGAACTGTAAAAACTTTATTCGAAAACCAAACGAATTCTGCTGGTGTTACATTTCTTTCTTCCTCCAGCTAGCTCACCACATGTAGACAGGATGTTTATATTATAGGCCGCTGGATTCCAATTAGACTTTTTTTATTATGCACGTGGATCTATTTATCCATAAGGCAACATACCGCCGCCCATTGACATGTTCATTAAACACTCAATAACTACACTTCTTAGCAAGGTAATCAATGTCTGAAAATTTGAAACAGTTTTATTTAATCATTATTATTTTGGTATTAGAACTAACTAAAGGAAATTTATTGTTAGACAGAATATTTATATGAATGAAAATAATACATTTCCGTAATAATAATATAATAATGCCGTCTATTTCTTATTTTAGTAGATACTTGAGCGCATATACCATAATCTTTTCTTCATCCAACCAACCTTACAGTTTTTTTTTTTTTTTAATCCGACCTAATAAAACATTTTTTTTAATAGTAGAAATGTTGAATGTAAAATTCAATGGTAATCTTCTTGTAGAATTTCAATCCGAAAACCCACTTTGATCCAAAATATGATCTGGGTAATTCAAGAATATTCTTTAATAAAACGTTTTGAAAGATTTTTATCTTAAATCTGAAATTTTTATAGATAGTATTAACGTTGTTACGTACTCAAAACATCAATTTAGATCATCAAACATTAAACACTTAAGGGTTTTCTGCAACCTGTTTTCTGTTGGCCGTTTTGAATCTGCTTACACTGTGACGTCAAAGATGTGTAAATCTTTGCCCTAACTCAATTACAATGCCGAACAGAAAAATTTTCTAGAGCAGTCATCCTATCTGACTCTAAGGCAGCACTACTGGCAATCAATCCCCCCTCGCACCTCCGCCTACTTCCATCGAAAAGTGCATCTCTTGTCTTGAAGACTTTGCCTCAAAGGGCAAGGATGACGTTCTGAACTGAATCCCGCAGCACTGTGGGATTCTGGGTAATAAGAAGGCGGATTCTCTCGACAGAAAAGGAATCCTCATCAACCAAACTTTTAGTAAAATCTTTTTCACTCAATGAATCTGATGATTAGAGTATCTCCGGAACTCTCTGCCTGATAATTTCAGTGAAGGCAACCCACCTTAAAGATGGTTTAACTTTATTCTAAACATCACCGATCAGTCTAAGCATAAAGCAGCTGCCCCTTTCAAACTAATGGCCATGAGTGTTTGGCTAAACACATTTTCCAATGAGAATATTAGGAAGCCCAAAATACATGTTCAGTAATCTAGGGAGGACATGGATTCATCCCATCTTGCTGTCTGCCCGGTACTTGTTTCCTCCATTGTGTATCGTCGTTACTGGGAGGCTAGAGCCCTTATGGGCTAAACATGTGACTATGTGATTTCCTTCGTTTCTCGTTGTTGTCGTTTTTATATTCCACTTCTTATTTAATTGCTTAGTGCAGCTTCGATTGGAAATAAAAAAATATATTAAACAATAATTCACGAAAAGATTAGAAGGAGAGCCACAATGTGTTCCCTCTGTTCTGTTGCTTAACTTTCATGCCACACCAGAGGTACAAATCCCCTCGAATCTTTTAATCCTTCTTTCCTTTTTTTTGGTGGATTTAGATTTCACTTGGAATTTATCGCAACTGAAACATATATCGAAGAATTACTTTTCAAATATAGAAGCATTATAGCTTTTTTTTATTTGTTGCCAATTTGACAGTTATGATCATGAAATGAACTGAAGCAAAATTGCTATCGATAAAAAAAGATACACGAGAGTGTATTTAAAGGATACATTTCATACCAATGTAAAAATCGCATTTACTCTCATCTTATTAGAAAATTTTTTTGTCATACCGTGAATCGAGGAATAAAAGCAATGGCGGCACTTGTTGGCTTAGCTGCAGAAAGAATTCACTTTTGTGCGGTGTTTGTGGAAAACGATTTTCTGAGAAACGGAAGTTGAATCTGCATTCGCTTTGCCATTCAGAGAGAAAGGCCTCACGCGTGTGACGTGTGCAATAAAAAATTTCTTCGTAAGGCTGACTTTAAGAAGCACTTACTAACTCATGATGGACTAAAATCGCACGAGTGTGAAATATGTGGAAAAACTTTCAGTCGAAAGGACAACCTAAAATATCACATGGTTACTCATACGAAAGAAAAGCCTCATGCATGCCCTCTGTGTGGAAAAACATTTGGACAGACATCACATTTAAAGAAACACCTGAGGACTCACACGAATGAGAAGCCTTATTCGTGTGAACTGTGCAATATGGCATTTTCTGACAAGTCAAATTTACAGAAACATAACCGCGTCCATACTGGTGAGAAACCATACGTGTGCGATGTATGTCAGAAAAGATTTTCCGTGAAATACAGTTTAATTGTTCATTTGACTTCTCATTCCGAAGAAAAGCCCTTTAGTTGTACTGTATGTCATGAACGATTTCCTCATAAAAAGATTTTATCACGTCATGAGAGAACTCATGCAAAACAAAAGAGTCAAAATTTATCATGAAAACTTTCCGTCAAAATAGACAATGTCTTTTAAAAATGAGACTCATAACTGATTTTACTTTTCACAACATATACGGAGATATTAATTATTTGTATGCATTTCGTTTCGAGTATTGGATTAAATCTGTTGTGGATCAATGTTATTTTTAATCTTTATGTATATTTTAAATTTTGCTTTGGACTGTTGAATATGCATTAGAGAAAGTATTTTATGTTTTCTAAAGTGTGTGATTGATTAGGAATAAACGAGCAGTTTCTTCTGTGTAAATCCAAAAGTTTTCTTCGCCATATTTGCAGAATTGTATAGAAATTTAACTTCAGCAGTTTTTTAATTAACTGAATCTTTTGAATATCGATATTTAAGGCGCTGGATTTTATGTATATATTTTTATACATAACATGCATATAATTGTAATTTTTAAACTTAAGCTGCACTTATATTAATATAGCATTCATAAATGTAAAATTTTTAAAATTAGATTTTAATTAATTAAGAGCTTTTATGTATTACTATCTGATATTTAGGTACATTATATTTTTATACAAATTATTTGAATAAATATGAACTAGTAATTTACTTTTCCGTAAATTCCTTTAAATTATGTGATAAATTTTTTAGAGGATATCTTAAAATTATCTGATGAAATATTGTATTTTCACCTCAGTATTATGAATAGTATTTTCTGTAAATGTGCGTAAAAAATGTTTAAAATAAAGACATATATTGATTTTTGATTCTATATATTTTCAACGTTCGTTAAAATACTTTTAATGGAAATTACGATTGCTTCACTAATCACTGTGAAAAGCGTGATTTCTGCATTACACGTTCCAAAGTTTAAGGCTGGAAAAAGCCTTTTTATTTAATTTTTATAAATTTGATTGACTTCATATGTGAATCTGTGCAATACATGTCCTTGTGGAATGAATAACTGGATTAATGAAATAAATTGTCGTTATCAAATTGATGCTCTTGCAATACACAACATAACGTTCGGACATACCTGAAAGCTTCTACTTATGCAGAGATTTCTACGGCGATTATCTCATGGTGCCCTCCTTTGCAACTGCAGAATTAGAATTTCGAAATATCTTAACCAATACCTTAAAACGACAGCATATTTTTAAAAAGTGAAAAAGATGGGGTAAATATTATTACATAATTGCAAAAGAATACTTTGTAGCGAAATGGGTCCAAATACATTAAAATATGAATCTATAGTTTGCTGGATCAAAAAAGAATCTTCAGATTACACCTATATGTAAAAGAATCAAATGATTTAATCCAATATATATATATATATTATATTCGTTATATATATTCTATATAATATATATATATTACATTCGCTAATATATATTGTACACTAATGTCCATGAATTAAGGATAATTCAGAATCACACAGAAATTGAACTCTAAAATAAAAATTTCACTTGCAGAATTATCACACACATCTTGAAGAAGAATATGCAAATTGCAGGAAACCACCAGATGGCGCGGATAGTACGTCACAATGACGAGAGTGTAAGAGAGGGGTATATAAGGAATGGTGGCAAAAAAGTAAAATTGTTCACAAGCGCTTTAAAAGCCTTTCAGTACAATAACCGCATAGTTATGGCACAAAGTAAGCATTTGGAAGATATTTTCCGTGGTAGAATTACCGGACGACTGGAATGTGGACGTACCCAGCTGGAAAGTATCCGAGAAACTTGGAATCGCCCAGAGTGTCATTTCCAGGCTTTGGCAACGATTCCAAGATGATGGTAATGTGAGTAGATGTTACAGCACAGGTCGCCCCGAGTTACAACGCCGAATGAGGACCGGTATTTAGCAGTTACTGCCAAAAGAAACAGACGGAGCACAGCATCAGACCTGTTTCGTCAGCTCTTTTCAGCTACAGGTACGATAGTTTCAAGGCAGACCATGTACAGACGCTTAGGGCACATTGGTCTATATGCTCGTAGGCCTGTCAGACGTGTTCCACTTACCGCAACTCACCGTCGCCTGCGATTAACCTGGAGAAGAGAGCATGCATTGTGGACACCGCAACAGTGGTCTGGTGTGATGTTTTCCGACGAGTCCAGGTTTAGTTTGCAGTCTGATTCTCGCCGGTCTTTCATATAGAGAGCGCCAGGTACCCGTTACCACCAAAAGAGAACATCATTGAACGACGTCGTTGCTGTGGTGCAGGATGGCTCGTTTGGGGAGGAATTATTCTTGGTTCCAGAACTGACCTGCATGTTCAGAGTGTAACGATGACGGGCCACATCTATCGGGAGGTCATTCTGGAACAACATGTACGTTTCTTTCGGGGTGCCATGGGTGCTGAACTTCTGTTTATGGATGACAACGCCCGTCCTCACCGTGCAAACATTGTAGACGAATGCCGTGAATTGGAGGATATCACTCGTATGGATTGGCCAGCATACTCACCGGACTTGCATCCAATAGAGCATGTGTGGGATATTCTTGGCCGACGAATTGCAGCCCTTCAACCTCCTTCCACCTGTCAACCGGAACTTTAGAGGGCATTGCTTGATGAGTGGTGTAATATTCCCCAAGATCAGATTGGTAATTTGATACTCAGCATGCCTAGGCGTTGTAAGGCCTGTATTGCATCGTCCGGGAGACATACTCCATATTAACCATCATACTAACTATGTTCTACTGTTTTTTGTAAATGGGTTCTTTTTTTTTTTGAAATTTGCTCCAGGGAGTAAAAATTCGCAATTTTTATTAATTATGTCAAACATATAGCATCTTTTTGCTCTTTACCTTTTGTTTAATAAATAGACTTTACAAATAAGTCAAATTTATTTTGCTTCTGTCTCTTTCTTTTTGCCTGAACTTCATTATCCTTAATTTATGGACATGAGTGTAGTTACTAGCACCAATATGAATAAGACAGACTTGTTTTCCTGAAAAATCTAAGCAGTTCCATTACTGTAAAACTGTATTCTTCTTCCAGTTCTTTTGCGAGATCAACCAGGAATGTATCGTAGGGTATATTTTACAGTACTGACCTGACGGCCAAGCGGCCAGCGCTCTGGGTCTCAGTACCACAGGTTTCGGGTTCGAGACCAGGTGGTGTCATGGATGATTGTTGGGGTTCGGATTCCACTTTAAACCGTAGGTACCGTTCTAATAGAATCGTAGAGCGTTGTGGGGTAGTGTTACTCGCGTCCGTATCATATCTTCAAGCTGCACTGTCCCCACACTGGTAGTTCTAGGTGTTTAAAGTCGGTGCAGCCCTATCTTATGGCACAAAGATAACTGTCTAATACTTCCGAGGTGCATTGGAAAAAAATAATTAATAAAATATTATAAATAGAATTATTTTATTTATAATATTTTTAGCAAAAAGGGGGTATTTTTACTCTCGTCCGTAGCTTATCTTCAAGCTACACCCACCTCCTGGGTAGTGTTAAGTAAATAAATTAACGTCGGACGTTAAGGCATCCAAGATAACTGTCTAAGTGTTTGCCAATTGCATTAGAAAAAATATTGTACAGTAGAAATCTAGGGTGGATTTTGTATATGTGAAGAGATGCAGATATTGTAATGCCCATAAGAGCCTTCCTATTTGCCATTTCGTAAGTTGTGTCAAAAAATCTGTAGACTTGAATAATGTATCCTGTCTGGCGATGCTCATATAATTGATGTGCTCTGAGTTAGTCACTGGAGGAAAGGTTGTCATTCAGCACTTTAGGGTGCGCTTTAAGGAGTGGTGCTCCTACTTGATCTCGAGAATTACAGTGAAAGATCGTGGACCATGCTGAAATGCGCTCTGTTGATCTATTAGAATATCGCGCCTAATTTTAAATTGGATGTCTTCAACTAGACTACAGCGATTGGACTTCATATTGGAGTTTACAGCTAAATCTCGGTGGTGCTACATGTCCTCTTAAAGAGCAATAATCCCCATCTCTGTGCAGAGGGGGGCTAACAGGCCAATTACACTGTGGTTGGTTGAAACTTTCAGTTATTACAAACGGTAGGTTCTGTATTGCAAGTGCATCAATGTGACACATACATTTTATTTCATTAATCCAATTATTCATTTCTCTGTATGTGTATTGTACAGATTAAGATATGAAGTAAATCAGGTATATAAAGATGCAATAAAATAGCATTTTTTTTGTCGTAACCACTTGGGCTTTTAATGCAGAAATGACACTTTTCACACAGATTAGTGAATCGGTTGTAATTCCCTATGAAAGTATTTTAACAACAGTTGAAAAAACAATAGAATCAAAAAATGAACAAATGTAATTGTTTCAAATATTTTACACAGATTTATAGATAATACGACTTGTAATAATGATGCAAAAGTGCAATATTTCATCAGAACATTTTAAGATATCCTCTGAAAAGATTTGTCAACTAGTTTAAAAAGGATTTACACGCAAAGTAAATTTTTGATTCATATTTATTCAAATAGTATGTATATAAAATATACTTTAAATATCTAATAGTTATACATAAAAGCCATTAAATGATTAAAATCTAATTTTAAATGTAGTGATACGTGATTAGTGATTAAAATTAAGTACCTTTTATTAATAAAAGTGAACCTTAAGTTTAAAAATGCACTTTATGAATTTTTATAAATAATATGTATATCACAAAATCATGCACATTAACTATCGATATTCAGAAGAATATGCCACTAAAAAATCTGAAATTATACTACAATATATTTCTACAAATATGGATTCATACAGATTGCACAGAAGAAGCTGTACATCGTTTATATTTAATCGTTAAAAAACCTTAGAAAGCTTAAAATACTTTCACTATATATATTAAACAGTCAAAATCAAAAATTAAACTTGATACATAAACATAAAAATGACATTGATCGACAAAAATTTAAAACAATACACGAGATAAAATGCATACGGATAATTTAAATATCCGTATTTGTCTTGAAAGTAAAAATAACCTAAATATATCGTTATTAAAAGACAGTTTTCGAAGAAATGTTTCCATGATAAATTTTTACATCTTTGTTTTCAATGACTTCCCTCATACCTTGATAAAGAGCTTTTATAAGAAAATTCGTTTATGACATATGGCACGCAAGGGGCTTTTCAACGGAATGAGTAGGCAAATGAAAAGTTAAACCACATTTCACGGAAAATCCTTTCTGACAGATATCACACACGTATGGTTTTTCTCCAGTGTGGACGCGGTAATGTTTCTGTAAAGTTGACTTATTGCACATTTCACACGAATAAGGTTTCTCTTTCGTGTGAGTCCTCATGTGTCGCTTTAAAGATGATGCCCGTCAAACGCTTTTCCACACAGGGCTCACATGAAGCTTTTTTTCGTATGAGTAACCATTGTGAAGTTTTAGATTACCCTTTTGATTAAACGTTTTTTACATTTTTGCACTCGTGCTATTTCAGACCCTCATGAATTAACAAGTGCGTCTTCAAATGATCCTTACGAAGAAATTTTCATTGCACACGTCACACACGTGAGGCCTTACTCCCTGAAAGGCAACGTGAATGCAGATTCAACTTCCTGTTATCTGAAAATCGTTTTCCATAAAACACCACACAAAAGTGAGATCTTTTTTGCAGTTGAGCCACGAAGTACCGCCATTACTTTCAGTCCTCGATTTACAAGATAAAAATAACTGTTTATCTAATATGATGAGAAATGAAGCAATGATAATAAATGCAATTTTTCCATGGTATGAAATGTATCCTTTAAATACACTCGTATATCTTTCTGACTGATAGCAAATTTACTTCGGTTCATTTTCATTATCCTAACTATCAGATTGCCAACAAATGAAAAAACACTGTGCTTCTATATTTGAAAAAAAGTAATTCTTCTAAATATGTTTTAGTTGAAATAAATTTTGTTCAAAGTTTTTGGTAAATCAAAATTTACCAAAAAAAAGGGATGAAAGTGGGATTTTTACAGCTGGTGTGGCATGAATGTTAATCATCAGAACAGATGGAACTCAATGTTGCTTATTTTCTAATTATCTTGAAAAATTGTTTAGTGTTTTTTATTATTTCAATGGAAGGCTACAATAAGCTATGAAATAAAAAAGAACATTGAATATAAAAACAACAACGAGAAACGAAGAAAATCACACAGTGACTGTTTAGACAATAAGGGCCCTAGCCTCATAGTAATGACCATTCGCAGTAAAGGAAACAAGCGCACGGCAAACAGGTAGGTGGGGATGAATCCAAGTCCTCTCCCAATTTGCAGAGCATGCATTTTGGGCTGTAAAATATCATCGTTCGAAAAGGTGATTGGCCAAACGCCATAGCAATCAGGATTCTTAAAAGGGCAACCGCTTTAAGCCTAAGGCTGATGAAAGATGCTAAGAATAAAGTTCAACCAGGTTTTAGATGAGTTGCCTTCACGTAAACTATGAGATAGCGTGTTTCGGAAAAAGTTTCGGATCATCCATTTCATCGAGTTAAAAAGAGATTATTTTACAAAAAGCTCTGATGATGGTTGTTCCTTTTTTTTTTTTTTTTTTTGCCAGAAAATCCGCCTTCTCATTACCCAAAGGATCCCACAATGGCCAGGGGTCAGTACGCAACGATATCCTTGCCCTTTGAGTAAAGGTCTTCAAGACAAGAGATGCATTTTCGATGAAAGTAGACTGAGGTGCGAGGGGGAATTGATTGTCAAAAGTGCTGCCTGAGACTCAGATAGGAGGACTGTTCTAGAAAATTGTTAAAATCGGCATTGCATTTGAGTTAAGGCAATACATAAAGAATCGACTTTCACCGTGTAAGCAGATGCAAAACAGCCAGCAGGGGCATTAACAGAAAACAAGTTGCAGCACTTCTTAATGTTTAATGTTTGGAAATACAAAATTGATATTTTGAGTATAGATAACAGCTTTACTACTACCTACGAAAATTTATGATAGAAGATTATAATCTTTCAAAGCGTTTTTTCTTTCCAATGCAGCTGGCAAACACTTAGACAGCTTGGTCTTGGATGCCTTAAGGCAAGCGCTGTACGAGACGTTACTTACTTTGCATTACCCAGGGGCGCACGTAACTTGGAAGATAAGCCCCAGACGCTGGCAGTAACAATGCCCCCGCAACGCTCTACGATCCTGTTAGACCGGGACCTACGGTTTAAAGTGGATTCGAACCACTACAAGCATCCATGGCACCGCCAGGCGGGTACTCGAAAGCCGAAGCCTGTGGTACCGAGCGTCAGAGCGCTAGCCATTCGGCCATTCGGGCCCTTTCAAAACTTAAAATCACTTTCTGTTCATTTGTTTGTCAATGAACTCCTCTAAACGGCGGAACCGATATTGATGTTATTGTTTGTGTATGTTGGAGTGTGTCCCTGGATAGTTCACAGAATTACAACTAAATCCGTTAGGTGATGCTGCAATCGATGTATATTTATATATACAATTCTCCTGTACATGTGTTGGTCACTTAACTCCTCTTAAACGGGCAGGACTGATTTTGATGAAATTTTTTTTTGTTTGTGTTGGAGTGGGTACCTGGATGGTTTAGATTCCCAATTGGATCTGGTATGTTCCGCTGCAATCGGCTTCTTCTTTCGTATGTTTGTCACTGAACTCTAAACAGCTACAGACCAATTTTGATGAAGTTTTTTTTTGTTGTGTTTGACAAACATGTAGGAATTTTATGCTCTGTTTGTTGTAAAGTCTCCTCCAGATGGTGCTGCAGTCTATCAACTTCTATATCGTTCATCTCATTGCTATGAAAATTGGTAACAATATGTATTCAGTATGGAAAATAGGTTCGCGCTATCCACTTTATTGTTACTTGTCCCCAGATGGTGCTGCAGCATTTCATCTTATACACCATTCAAATGTTATCAACGAAAATAAGCATGCACCTATATTGGAACATGAAGAATATATTCGCAATATGTAATCTTCTACAATGCATTTTTTTTTTTTGGCAGGACAATATATGCCTGTTTCAACTGGTATCATTGTATAATATTCGTATGAATAATAAGCATAACGTTTTTGTTGTACATTTTTGATTGATATTTGAATTTAATAGCCTTCTTAATATGTTTCAGGTTAAAATATTATATGGGAATTTTATTTTGTTGGGAAAAAAAAATTGAGATCTTAAAAATTATATTTCACATTAATAAATTATACCTTCGATTCCGTGGAGGAATCCAATTCTGTGAAGGCGGCACACTTCTCCACTCGAAGGAAAAATTTCTATTAAAGCAAAAATCTTAGTTAGACAACTCACGAGCTAGTATATGAATTTCATAAAAACAAAAATATACTTTTTAATATTGTATATTTATAATTGTTAATTAAAAAATTGAAATTTAAATAGTCGAAAGTATTTATTTACTCTGAATATGAAGTAGAGAAAAATTAAAAATCGTTTGTTGTATATCAGGGCGGTCTTTTTCGATTTTTTGGTGTACCATCTGTATTTTTGTTCTTTCTGTACATTTTCTTTTCTTCAGTATTTTTCCTGTTTTTTGCTATTGTACATTTCTTGTTTTTGTTTTTGTAATTTTTGTAACTTTTTACCATTTTTGTGTAATGTTGCTTTTGTTTGCTTACTTTGTTTGTTATTATTACCACTTTGTGATGATTTTGCTCTTGTTTTGCTCTTGATGTAACTATTGTATTGTAACTCTTGTCTGATGTAACTTTTGTACTTTTGTATGTGTCAGGGCAACAGGCAACGGGCGTACCGGTTACGGAGTTCCGAGGTGGTTTAAGAACCACAATACCTCCACATCTTAAGTTAATTAAAAAGAACTTGCACAAAATGAATTTGCTTCAATTAAAGAATGTTAATAAATAAAAATAAAACAATTAAAATTTAGGAAAAACATATCTTGCTTGAGAATCGAAAAAGCTAAAAGCTATCGGTACAATTAGGAGTCCGTTGACGATGCCCCAAAAAAAAAAAAGTTAAAGGTTAAGTTAAAATTAAAAATTTAAAGCTAATAAAAATATAGAAAAATTAAAAGTAATAGCACATAACTAAAAACAGTAAATAAGACATACAATATAAAATCGTCAAATACTCTTTGACTGGCTGGCTCGCCGACAGATGGCGCCATCAATCTGTTGGTGAACAAAACTTGTAAACCTAACAAAAGTCAGGAAAAGCACATCTTTTAAGAAAACAACTTAGTAAACAATGTATGTGACATCCAGAACAGAGTTATTACTATTGAATTTAGGAGATTAAAAGTTAAAGCAATAAAAATTTTAGAAATTAAAATAATCGACAATTTAAAAGTTAACGATGGTATTTGAAAGATAAACAAAATAATTTATTTAACCTATCTCAACCAGGAAGCTGTTAAGTAAAACAAAATTTGGTAATAGATGAACTTAAATAATTTGATAGATGCAAAAAGTAATTAAAAATTTAAAGATCCAAATTAAAAATAGAAACTATTTAAAATAAAAAATTAATTGATAGCCATGTTCGAATTTAAGGTGCACATCGTATCAAATAAATAGAATTAAAATTAAATGCAAAGATTGCGGCTCCAGATTCGCTTGAGGTGATCGGAGTGACTGGACAGCAGCCACAGCGGTAGAATTGGCAGTTGCAGAATAAAATCCACAACGCCTTTTCAATGCCGAAAGATTCCCATTGCGCATCATAGATAGCTCTGGGTCTATTTCCTGGAGCTAGCCACACCTGGATGTATACAGGTATTTGCCTGATCGCTTCGTTACGGATCTGAGGGGCATTTTGAATGAAATGATTTAGAAATTTTGAAGATATAGTCCATAATGGGTTCTATATTCAGATCTCTGTGGAGTTGCTTCCTTCACACGCTAACAAACCACGGGGCGTTGACTATCATAGCTATCCGCTTATTTTGAAAAACTTGCAGCTTCTCTAAGATTTGCGATGGAGGAGGACGCCTAAATAGGACATCCATGTAAGAGGTGGTCGAAGGATTGATTTGTAGAGCAAAACCTTGTGTCTGATCACAAAAGCCTGCTCTTTCGAGAAATTAGGCTCTTTTAGATTAACGCTAGCAGCAGTTGTTTTTAACAACTACTTTGGCAGAGTGGTGGTAAAGGTTAATTTAGAGTCAAAAACTAACCCTAGGTACTTATATTCAGTAACCTAGGGGACTGGTTGGCCAAAAAGGTGACATTCAACAGAGAACCAATGTTCTTTTTACGTGTAAACAGAAGGCACGCACTTTTGGTAGGATTAACTTTTATTTTCAGGTGGTCAACCAATTTTCCAAGCGAGGAATATAATTATTTAGCAGAGCAACGACGGGAGTTTGGTGTTTTGTGCTGTACAATTATCGCTGTGTCATCTGCGAACATGGCCGGTTTACAGAACTCTGGCTTAGGAATGTCGTTCACAGAGATTAGAAACAGTCTAGGACCGAGCAGTGAACTCTGTGGTACCCCGCTCCTGATTGGATGATCGCTAGAAATGGTCCCTCCCACTCGCACTCTGAAATTACGCAAAGTGAGGTACGAGTGAATAATTTTAATAAACTGGGGCGATAATTCAAGTCGCAATGACTTGAGTAATAAGCCATTAGTTTGTATTTGTCTTGTTTTAAATAAATAGCTTTTGGTCGGTCCCGTGGGGGAAGTCTAGCATCACGTTTGCTTTTTGGTATATCAGGATGGTTTTCGAACTAAACATTCAAAACTTGAAAATAAAAATAGTCAACAAAGAATAATTTTTAAAATTTCAGCTATTTAATAAATGGAAATAAACGTTCATTTCATTTCACCAAAATAAAAAATTATTTACAATCAAAATGATTTGAAAAAAAGGATGAATGCCATTCTTTGTGGAACTTGGATCTGGGTCTGGGCCTGCAATTATACCGGAAACCATAAATGATAGAAAAAATTTATGATTCATTTATGGGGCCCTAAATGGCCGAGTGTCTCAGCGCTCTGGCGCTCTATGCCACATGTTTTTTGGTTTCAAGCACCGGCGGTTCCATGGATGTTTGTAGTAGTTCGAATCCACTTTAAACCCTAAGTCCCGTCTAACAGGACCGTAGAGCGTTGCGCGCGGCATTGTTACTCCGACTCTTGAGCTTATCTTCTAGCTACACGCACCTCCTGCGTAGTGCTAAATGAGTAACGCCGGTGCAGCGCTTGCCTTAAAACATAAAAGACGACTATCTAAGTGTTTGTCAGCTGCATTAGAAAAAAATTGGGGGTACCTAAAATCTAGATAGCAAATATTCGCCTTTCTTTCATTTGAAACCGGTTTCAATGTAAAAAGAGTATTGAGAAAAGATTGAGTGTTCAAAATGTTTCTTCTGCTTTGCGTTCAACGCAGTTGTTATCCGTAAGAATGTTCCTCTCCGCAATTGGCGCATTTAGGAACTTCAGCCGAGCAGGAATCTGTAGGGTGTTGGGCGCTGCAGATTTCATATTTATCAGGATATTTGCAATAATTAGCGGGATGTGTAAGGAGAAACATTACCGACACTGTCGGAGTTTATCTGAAACGACGATACTCTTGTTGTGCAAGCCGTAACCAGGCATATTGTGATAATGCTGTTTTCTAAAATAAATTCTAACACCAGTATGAATAAAAGCAGACTCAACTCGTTTTCCATAAAATTCCAGACACCCATTACTCTAAAACTGTATTCTTCTTCCAGTTCTTTTGCGAGATCAACCAGATGTATATCGTTGGATATGTTGCGTAATAGAAAGCAAGGTGGAGTTTGTTCTAGGTAAAAGCGATGCAGATCTTGTAATGCCCCATAAGAGCCTTCATATTTCGCCAGTTCGCCGAGTTGTGTCAAAAAATCGGTAGACATGAGTAATGCATCCTGTCTGAGGATGCTCATATAATCGATGTATTTTAAATTAGTTATTTTGGAGGAAGGTGTCATTCAGCATTTAGGATGTGCTTTAGGGAAATAGTGCCATTACTTGAACTCGATGAATTACATAAAAGATCGTGCACCATGTTGAAATGGATCTGTAGATGAATAGTTAATTTTAAATTGATTATTTTGATAGGACTACACTCCATGATTTTGGAGTTTATAGCCGTAGTAAAATCGAAGAAACACTTGAAAAAATGGTAGAACTTCATTGACCTACATTGAACAAAAAAAAAAAAAAACAAACAAGTGAATAACAAATAGAATGAAAGTAAATCGGCGAAAATATAAAATATAATAATATATATATATATAACTGACTAAACAAATTGCATAAAAAAAGAATAAAAAATAAAAACCAGAAAACGCTAATATATGGATAAACTTGAGAAATAAAGCGGCTAATGTTAACTAAGGGGCATGATGGCCGTGAGATTAGCTCTCTGGTGCTCGGTGCTACCGGTTTCAGGTTCGAGTCTGGATATGGATATTTGTAAGGGTTCGGAATTCACTTTAAACAGTGTGTTCTGGGTCTAATATGACTGCTGAGCGTAGGGTTGACAAATCTACTCCGTAAAAAGAACATCTTATTCATCTGAATTTGCCAGAAAGCTCTCGACCTTCCACCATGGGACTGTTGCAACATCGAAGAATGTTTACTAAATCGTAAGCTCACCTTTGATACACGAAAAAAAGTAATTGATAACCTGGTGTTTTGAAATTTCCAGATACGGAAGCTTTTTCAGTTTTCATCGCGTTTTAATCTTATAATCTGTGATGCGGTTGTTTTTTAATATGATATGATTACTAGAGGAAGAGCCTAAATAAAATGACTTCAAATTAAATATCTTATATTAATTTGCTTTAAAAGGATATTTTATCGTAAGATTTTTATCAGACAAAAATTAAAGAATTTCTTTTATTTATGAGAAATCGTTTTGCCATTTCTATTCAATTACTTACACTTCATAGCAAGATAATCAATGTCTCAAAATTTTTGAGCTGTTTTGAGTTAATTCAGTACTAATCTCCGCTAAAATTATGCTGGGATAGAATTTATTTTCCAGATAAAAGAGTAAACCGGTTTTTATATAATCGTTATCACTTTTAACATTTGGAAAAAAAAGAAAGAAATTTTTTATTAGACGGAAAATTTATATAAGTGTAAATAATGCATTTTCTTAATAATTTTATAAAGTCTGTCACAATGAAACATTTTCCTAATGGTAGTACCAATAACGTCAAATGTAAAAATTCTATGGCATTCTTCTTGTAAATTTATACGAAAACATATTTTTGATCGAAAATATGATCTGGGTAATTGAAGAGTATTCTTACATAAAACGTTTTTCAAAGTTTATAATCATATATCATAAATTTTCATAGACAAGTATTACCGCTGTTATTTATACTCAAAATATCAATTTAACTATTTCCAAAACATTAAACATTCAAGGGTTTTCTGCAACCGGTTTTCTGCTTTTGCCCCTGTTGTCGTTTTGAGATCTGCTTACACTGTGAAGTCAAAAGATTTGTAAATCTTTGCCCTAACTCAACTGTAATGCCGAACAGGAGACAATTTTTCAAGAGCAGCCATCCTATCTGACTCTAAGGCAGCCCTACTTGCAATGAATTCCTCCCTCGCTCCTGGTCTACTTCCATCGAAAATGCATCTCTTGTCTTGAAGACCTGCCTCAAGGGCAAGTATAACGTTTCAAACAGTATCCCATGCCACTGTGGAATCCTGCATAATGCGAAGGCGCATTCTCGACAAAAGGAATCCCCATCAACCACACATTTTGTCAGCAATACATGCT
>BPLR01018631.1:0-51873 GCA_021605095.1 Caerostris extrusa
TAAATTACAAATAATTTACAAATTACTAACGATTAAATTACTAATAATTTACAAATTACTAACGATTAAATTACTAATAATTTACAAATTACTAACGATTAAATTACTAATAATTACAAATTACTAATGAGTAAATTATTATTTATTGTCAAGTGCAGTATTAGTGCACGATAATTACATATCATGCACTAATAATGCGCTTACAAATTTTATCATGAACTAATAATGCGTAATGGTATTTTAATTCGGTATTATTTTCTACTTTATTGCTGCTAATATATTAATAATAACTTTCTTATTACTCTTCTTTAATTATTTTCACCATTTAAAACTTTAAAACATTATTTGTGCATGATAATTATCATGTACTAATAACACTTCAGTTAACATTTCTTAATGGTCTTTAACTTTTAGTTATCAGGCACTAATAAGTGCATGATAGCTAAAAGTTTTGATATTCAAGAGAAAGAAAAGCTCTCCGCTTTTCATAAAGCAAAAGAAAATTCCAAATGTTAAACAATCTTAAGATTGCATCATGATTAGAGAAAGGGCGCAATAAATTGAACATTAATTTAATAGCAGAATAATTTTATAATTAATAAAAAAATATAGAAATCAAAAGCGCTTAAGTGAGAAAATTTTATATAAATACCTGCCCAGTTCTCACTTTAATTATTAACATGCCTTGCAAACGCCAACTTTAAGTTTTTAAACATCCATTCAATGCTTCTTTTTAAAAAACAACAGTCTAATTTGCTCCGACCCATTTTTAAAAATGTTGAGTATCCAGCTAATTAGAAATCATTACAAATTGCAAAAATGGTTTTATTAAAATAATAAACAACAAGTTAGAAAATTATTACAGATTTCCTCTCTTCAACAAGCTTGATTATTCTGAAATTTTTCCCGCTTTATTCCATTTTTAGAAAGAGGAAACAAATATTTAAATAGAAAATTCGTCAAAACGAGATGAGTTGAGCTGTCGACGCTTCTGGCGCGTGCATTAATTATGACTTCCAAAAGCTAATTTATCTGGAAGGTTTTTTTTTTTTCGTATCGGGGGCAAAGAGATAAACTTTGGTAATTAGGAACATCGTGAAACAAACAGGATACTTCACGCCAGTGCAAAAGAGTGTAAAAGTGTAAATTGGTAAAATGCAAATTATAGCAGTACCACCAAAGTGCTTAGAGATGAAAAGGCATTCATTGGTTAACTTCTTTGTTTTTGGTTGTTCAGGTAATGTTTTTTATTATTATTATTATTATCATCATTTTTTATCTTCCTGTGTGAGTGATCTCATTAGTAATTTCGATGATTTTGCAATTATTTAAAAGTGAGGGACGTGTTGAGATTTGGACTCAATTGGATCTAATTGGATTTCTTTCATCTGAAACTGGCAGAGCATGAATGGAGGTGAGATGGGTTACAAGTTGTTTTTATGAAAGAAACAGATTTTAATTAACGTCCAGGCTTCGATTTCTACTGTTCTGTCGTGTATATGAACTGTTCTTTTAAAAAAAAAAATTTAAATTATGAGATACTCTGATAAACTTGATAAGTATTCAAATAAGCTTAAAGAATTTACAATTCCTTGCAATCGTGCAAATGATAAAATCTATTATTTAATATAATCATTTTTTAATTTTATCATTGAAAATTAATAATTAATTAAAAGCAAATTATTAATTTATTAATTTTTTATAACGATTTTTTAAAATTTATTTTGTTTCTATAAAAAAAGAAGATTTTTTACGTCTATAATATTTATTATAATATAATTATAATACTGCAAAGTTCAATTTTTGCCTTTGAAATTCACTTACTAGGGCGACAAAATCGGTTGGATATCGCTGGTGACATGGATGTTTAACATAATCCCTAAAAAGGAGATATATCTTTCGAAAGTACAATATAGTCAAAAAGTAGCATATAACCTCTGATATAAAGTAGAATTTTTTATATCTATAATACTTATAACATAAAAATTATATTATTGCGATGTTGAGGTTTTTGGCATAGAATATCACATACTATAAAATTGTTGAAATTATAGAATAGAACTCTAAAAAAAGTAGAAACATAATTATATAAAATAAAATATAATCTAAAAGTACAGTATAATCTTGATATAATTTTTATGCGTGTAATATTAATAGCATAAAAATTATATTATTGCGATGTTCAACTTTTTGGCATTGAGTGTCATATGCTATACAATTACTGAAATTATATAATAAATATTTCTTTCAGACATTTTCGAGTCTAAATGTACAAGTTTAATCTTTTCTTCAAAATCTATTCAAATTCATTGTGATCACATGCGAAAATCCATGGCTTTCTGACTAAAAATAGATTTATGCATGTTTTTTTAGTCATTTAGTAACAATTTAAAATATGAAATATTCAGAATATAATAATTTAAAAAATATTTACCATCTTTTAAATGTATAGAAAATATACTTTTACATATTCCTTTTCTTTATATGTTTTAAATGGAAAGAAAATATACTTTTTTTCATATTCAAATTTTTTCCTTATACGTTTTATTAAGTAAACTTTTGCATATTTATTGGTCTTCAGAGGTCATTGAGTCTTCTACGTTGAGTTATAATCATTTTCAAAACTGTAAATCTTAACAGTGTAATTAAATATAACCAAAATCAAGATGGCCTTAATTTTATTTTCATTCTTATTCCCCAAAAGGGCTATTTTCTATTCTTTCGCACACCAAAAATTCAGCTGACAGACCATAAAATATGGATATAAAACCTTTTTTTAATACTTGACTTTCTATTTCTATATAATTAACTTCTCTTCTTCAAAAGTGAAGAAATTTATTTGCGGAATAAGCAGTTAGAAAAATGGCGAGTTTTGCAGTTTGAAAAATTCTGTTTGACGTCCGTTTATTTTTTCTGACTGGAAAATAAATGGCTAGGAACCGAAAATGCGGAGAGAAAATTAAACAATCCATTTTCATTGCCTCTGGTACTTATATTGAAATTTTCCATTTTAGCACTAACTAAAATTTATTCTCTTTCCCTGGAAAGTAATGTTTATATAAAAATTATTTTGTATGCTTTTGGGCAAGAATGGTTGGATTCCTTTCTTTTGAATTTCAGGTTAATCTAAAACTTTTCCGTTGGTGTACATGTTTAACGTAACTTAAATGTTATATTTAATAATTAATTTAGTTTTATATGTCATGTTTATGGTATTGTCCTTATAAATTATTTTAATGTTTTTAATAATAGTTTTTTTATAAAAGGTTATGCTGAAATGTTTCTTTTTTAATTTA
Organism: Caerostris extrusa; assembly: GCA_021605095.1. Lineage (NCBI taxonomy): Eukaryota > Metazoa > Arthropoda > Arachnida > Araneae > Araneidae > Caerostris > Caerostris extrusa. Next base: position 3,297 of record BPLR01018631.1, read on the forward strand.
ATTTTAATGGTTGATATTTGTATAATGCTTCCATACATCATACGATATAAAAAGGATTAATTATTTTGGAATAAATAAAATTTTCAGTTATCATATTGACTTGATCGTTATTAAGACATCAAGAGGGACTTGCCTGTTGAAACTTTCCTTGTTTTCTTCGATACAACATGTAAATGTGTGTTATATCCTCTTTATATTAATAAATATATATATTCTTCTTCATTCGCGCAACAGCCCCATGGTGGCCAAGGCCGTCTGACTATTGTCAGATTTCGAGACGGAAGATCTTGTTCTATTTAAGGGGTAGGGTGTCAGTCCTACGCTCTTCAGTTATATTAAACCGGTTCGGAATCCACTTTAAGCCGTAGATCCCAGTCTCATATGATGGTAGAACGTCTCAAAGCCCAGTCAGACTTCTCACTCACATCATTCCTGTATCAAACTGTATAGGCAACTCAACTTTAGGAGCAGTCTTGTGATTTGATGTGGTAGTAATAGACAAATTAGACCGGGACCTACTGTGTAAAGTGGATTCTGTAGCACTGTAAACAACCATAGCTCCGTCGACTCGAACCAGAAATCTGTGCAACCAAAGGCCAGAGCGCTAGTCCATCGGCCATTAGGCGCTGAAAAACAATTACATAATGTACTCTTAAGCACAAGACTCACATCACATGTTGGAAAAATGTATGTACCAGGCAATTGTAATGACTCACTGAATTAAAGTAATTAACATTGAATGTTTTTTTAAATTGAACAATTTTCTCTCATTCTTTAATAGTAAAATTATACGTTATAGTCGAAGGAGCTTGATTTCGACAAGAAATCGATTATTTGTCTTCAATGGAAGAATTTACGGATTCGATTCTCAGTCTTTGCCCAACTAATGGTACATTAACGTGTTCTCGTTGTCAGATGTCTCAGTGTTGTTCAGGTGGCTGCGCAAGTGTTTTTCTTGATAATACTTTTCTTATGAATGCGTTCTTTTCTTTTTTATAGCAAGAGGAAGTCCATAGATCACATTTTGCCGATAAATAAAAATCATAGTCATAGATCTCCATTTCGGAAAATCTTTAAATGCGTAAAATAAAATCGATGTAATTCAGTTACAATAAAAGCAATTAATAAAATATGATATAGGAATAATGCACTTGCTAATGCAAGATTTATTATTGGAAAATTTTATTAATAAAATTGGCTTATATGAATACTGATATTACTTATTTGTCACGAATTATTTATGTCACAAGAAAAATCTATTATTTATATTGGTAATTACCGATATAACTAATACTGCTGAAATTAATCACTTATATTAATATAAATATTAGATTTAGAGGAAAGTCAATGAAAATAAAGATGACAATTTTTATCACATGAAAACCTCTGACCTCTTGATTAAACCAAGATCTAAATATTACAAAAATATTTTATCAATTTTTAACCTATTGTAAGCTGTGAGATGTGAATTTTTGTCTATAGAACTTTAGCATGGTTACAAAAATTTCTTTTTTTTTTTTTTTGTTATTTTATTTCATGTATTTACTTAATTTCACACTCATACAAGAATCTCAACTTTTTATTGGCTATCAAGACTTTTTTTCGTTCAGTTTTGTTTAGTTTTATGTCATGAACAGCACATGGATGGCAATGGTGGGAAATTATTGCCTGTATTTACTTGAGGAAACTTTTAGATGAGAAAGGGCAATTTTCCTGTATTTACATTTAGTATTGATAAAAACTATTATTTATCTGGCATTATATACGAATGGCTAGAGCTCTGGTGTTCGGCAACCACAGGCATCGGGTTCAAATGAGCCTGGCTTTGTCCATAATTGGGTGTTGTAGTGGTTCGAATCCACTTTGCCGATGGGTAGGTCCTGATCCTAATAGATCGATCGTAGAGCGCTGCGGGAGCATTGTTACCCACGTCCGTGGCTTCTAGTTACACGCGCCCCTGGGTAATCGCAAAGACCAAGTCCATGCCATAACATCGCTGCAGCCCTTATGGCGAAAGATCACGGTCTATTTTGCCAGCTGCATTAGAAGGAAAAAAACATTTAGTATGGGAGAAAAGTCGAAATACTTGGCAGTCAAAATATAGATGAGTGATGCGTTACAGCCAAATATTACAACAATAGTTGTCGAAATGTAAAATATTGAATTTATTTTTTGCAACACATAAAAATACTGTTTTACTAATAAAAATCATAAAAACTATTATTTTATCTCACATTATATCTCTCTCTCTCTCTCTATATATATATATATTTGTCGTTGTGGCACTATGGTGAAACTCATATTCCACTTATATTTGCCACGAAGAGTTCACCAACAAGTAATAAGAGGATGAACATGTAAAAATTATAATAATGAAAATAATAATTTACAACTTAACCATTACTTTATTTATATCTCAGGTATTGTGCAATTCAGTTTTTTTTTTTAATAGGATATGACCGGCTTATGATAAAAGACATGAGTTTATTATAACAGTGATTGAAAGTTATCAACTATGTAAGAAAGTCTAATTTTAAATAATTGCTAGGAAGTTCAAATAAAAACCGCTCCTAGACTATTTTGAAGACAAGGAAAATAATAATATGTTAGCCATTTTATTCTGTACACTGACGCATCAATCACAATGAAGCTGCTGATTTGTTCTTAGAATATGGCGAGTTTATGATAGAAGACATGAGTTTATTATAACAGTGAATGAAAGTTATCATCTAAGTAAGAAAGCCTAATTTTAAATAATTGCTAGGATGTTCAAATAAAAAGAACCGCTCCTAGACTATTTTGAAGACAACGAATATAAGAAAATGTTAGCCATTTTATTCTGTACACTGACACATCAATCAGAAGGAAGGAAAGAGAGTTTCTTTTGTATTGCATTTGTTTTCAGAGACGACAAGTAAAAGACTGGGAACTTGTACATTTTCAACAACTGTCAAGTTTTGTTTGCACTAGTTACACTGTAACAATGAAATATCTGTTGGATATTTTGTATTGATTTGTTTTATTTTCATGATATTTTGTGTATAGGAAATATTTTTTGTAGTTGTAATTCCATTATAAAAAATAGTTCGTTGATTATTTGGTAAAAGATGTTTTTATAAATATTCTGAATAGAAATTTAAAAAATACAATTGATTTCTATTCACTTTTGTATGTTTGGAAAAACATTTTTTACTAGCACAATATTATTTTAAAGGATATTATAGTTTTTATAATTTTTTCCCACGTCTTTATGTATTTTCTTTTATAAATATCTTAATCTTAGATGAAAATGTCGCATAAAATATGTAACTTTTTCTTTTTCATTTAATGGCATACTGCATAAAAAATACTACTCACATAAATTTATGTAATAAAACCTTCTGCTATCTTTTTTTATTCATATTCTTATTATTTTTTAAGCATAATATTTCTAGACTAGTAGAAATTGTCTTTGTTGCAGCACTTTCTGTAATAATAGTTAACAATAAGTACAGTTAATACTTAATGAGAAAGAATGTAGCATATTATAATCACATGCTATGTTATTTGTACTTTTTTTTTTTTTATAAATGTGTAATACTACTCATATGTGTTTTACGTAGTACAGTGAAACTAATGGTTGTATATGTTGTTTAATGATCAATAATATAATATTTAGTACAGTTAATTTAATGCTTACTTAAATTAATTTAACGTAACATAGTTATTAGTAAAATCTATTTTCCAATTCAATTTATTATAATATTAAAATTAGAGGTAATTAAATATTAAGTATATAATAATTTATCCATTAAAATAGACAATTATTATCAATACTCATTTTAAATGAAACTAATTATGATAATTGTTTGAAATGACTAATAATAGTCAGCTTTATAACCAACTATTCAGTGGGTAATGCAGTGCATAAGTTTCATTATCTGTAAAATACCATTTAGAAGTCCAGCCGTATTATTCTCTCTGGCCAAAACATGAAAAATGCAATGATCCGTGGATGAATAGTAAGTTGAAATCATCCGATGCTGTACTAATGTAGTATATATATGATTGTAACTTATATATAACAGTAAATCAAAGCTTTTAAGGAAAATAAAGATATATATTATGATTATTGTTTTACGTAATTACTTGCCAGTATTATTTATGGTGAAAAAAACAAATTTCCGATTGTGGATTTGTAAAAACATAATAAAATGCAAGTAAAAAAGGTAGTAAAAAAATTAGGACAAATGTAAAGTAAAAAAATTAATAAGTTCAATTAAACATAGAAGGATAATACAAAAAAAGAAAAACAAATTGAGCTATTTAAATTAACACAAAATAAAAATTATTTTGAGGTATCAAAACAAATAGTAAAAGCTCAGTAGCGCAATATTTTTTTTAACAGTCAAGTTAATTGATGTTAACTTTATATTTTGTATAGTATCCTAATACTTTATCAAGCATGTTGTATGAAGATTAAGTAAAACAGCGATATAATGGTGGGTTATTCGATAACTGCTTTCTAAAAATAGAGTGCGATATAACGAGGAATTATACATCGAGAAACAAATATTCTATTTTGGTATAGATAAATGCTATTTGAAGTTAGGATTAACGTGGACTAACGTGGATTCTGAACCAATAACAAAGCTTCCATGTCACAGCCAGGATTCTAACCTGAACCCTATGGTACCCACAGGACAGAGCTCTGCCAATTGGCCAACAGGTCACTTGTATTTTGGTTTGGTATGGTTTGTTGCTCTGCGCTCATTTTGTGTACACTTTAAGATAATTAGATCGATCTACAGTTTTAAGCGGATTCCGAACCACAAACAAGCATCCATGCCTCCACCAGGATTCGAACCTGATGCCTTTGGTATCAAAGGCCAGAGCTCTGCTGATTGGCAATCAGGCCATTTGTATTTTAGGTTTAGTATGTTGCTCCACGGTCATTTTGTGCACACTTTAAGCTAAGTAGATCGGGACCTACAGTTATTGTGTTTCCGAACCACTCACAAACATTCATGCCACCGCCAGAATTTATACCTGTACGAGAACCTGCCACGAGGCATGAGGCATGAGGCGATTGCCATGAGGCAGCTTGTCTTTTAGCAGCAGAAGGTGAATATCCGAGTTGATGCTATGAAGGGTTTTCATTTTAGCCAAGTTCAAATTAATTAATTTTATGCATATTTTTAATTGATTCTAAAATGCTGAAAAGAAGTCATAAAAAATTTTTTTTGAAAGTATAATGATAAATCAAATTTTGGATTTAAAAACTGTGGTTTGGAAGACGTTAAGTTGGCCTGTATCCAGATATAATGTACTTTCAAAGCTATAACTAACGAAGCATTTACAAAAGCCTTTTTATTACTTGGGTATTTAGAAATTGAATAGCTTTTTTTTTTTATTAGATACCTTTCTTTTAAAAATAGACTGCGATATTACAAGAAACCTGCGTCCCTTTTTTCGTATAGATAAATGCGGTTTGAAGTTAGATAACTGGAAAATTTATTTTAGAGATCTCATTACAAAGTCTGGTGAACGATCCATGCCACACGTTTCCATATTAGCATTGCTTATAATTAATCCACAAATTCCATCACTTTTTAGGAATAGAAGGTGAATATCCGAGCTACTGCCATGAAGGGTTATTTTAACTTTAAGTTCAAATCAGTTAATTTTATGCTTATATTTTAATTTAATCTAGAATGTTGAAATGAAGTCATAAATTTCTTTTGAAGTATAATGATAAATCAAATTTTGGATTTAAAAACTGTGGTTTGGAAGAAGATAAGTTGGCCTGCGTACAGATGTAGAATACTTTCAAAGCTATCTATAACCAACGAAGCCTTTTACAAAGGCATTTATTACTTGGGTATTTAGAAATTGGATAACTTTTTTTCTAAAAATAGACAGCGATATAACGATAAACCAGGGCCTGAATGACCGAGTGGCTAGCGCTCTGGCACTCGGTACCACAGGTTTTGGGTTCGAGTCCCGGAGGTGCCATGGATGTGTGTAGTGGTTTGTAATCCACTTTAAATCGTAGGTCCCGGTCTAATAGATAGTAGAGCGTTGCGGGGACATTGTTACTCCACGTCCGTGGCTTATCTTCAAGTTACACGCGCCCCCTGGGTAATGCAAAGTGAATAACGTCTGTGCAGCGCTTGCCTTAAGGCATCCAAGACGACCATGTCTGTTTGCCAGCTGCATTGAGAAAAAAAATAACGATAAACCTGAGTTTTTTTCATATAGATAAATGCGATTTGAGGTTATCGTACTGGAAATTTTATTTTGGAGATCTCATTACAAATTCAGGTGAACGAACGAACAAAGTCACACGTTTCTATATTCACATTGCCCACAATTTTTCCATAAGTTCCTTCCTTATATTTTAAGAGTAGAAGATGGATATCCGAACTGTTGGAATGAAGTGTTTCCATTTTAGCCATGTTGAAATTAGTTAATTTTATGCCTAGTTTTAATTGGATTCTAGAATTTTGGAAAGGGCTAATAAATTTCTTTTTGAAAGAGTAATGATAAATAAAATTTTGGAGTTAGAAACTGTGGTTTGGCAGGAGTTAAGTTCGCATATATATACAGATGTAATGTATTTTTAAAGCTGTCTATAACCAACGAAACATTTAAAAATGCTTTTAATTACTTGGGTATTCAGAAATTGGATAATGTTTTTCTAGATGGATTTCGATGTAACTAGAAACCTGTGTTCCTTTTGGTATAGGTAAAGGCAATTTGAAGTTCACTCACTGGAAATTTTATTTTGGAAATCTCATTGCAAAGTCAAGTGAACGAACCAAGCCACAAATTTCCATATTAGTATTGCTCACAATTATTCCATAAGTTCCTTCATTGTATTTTCGGTTTGGTTTTGTCGCTCTACTATCATTTCTTGCACATTTTAGGCTAATTAGACATACAGTTAACAAAAAATGGTTCGGAATCCAAGTTAAACCGGGCCTACAGTTTAGCTTGAATTCCAAAAAAACAAACATCCCTGCCCCCGTCAGAATTCGAGCTTGAAGCCTGTGTTACCACAAGCCAGAACGTAGCCAATAGGCCATCAAGTCACTTGTATTTTTGTTTAGTTTGATTTGTAGCTCTATGGTCGTTTTGTGCACACAAAGGCTTAAAGTGGATTCCGAACCCCTACAAACATCCGTGGCACCGCCGGGACTCGAACTCGAAGCCTGTGATACCAAGCGCGCTAGCCACTCGCCATCTGGTCCCGCTATATTTTAGGAGCATAAGCTAAATATCAGAGCTGTGTCCAACGGAGTTTTTATTTTAATCAAGTTAAAATTAGTTAATTTTATAGAGATCGAGGATATTATCCTATTATTGAAAAATTGAACGTCTTGATTTAAAATCCCTTATTCAATTGATAATAATCGCAGAATAGAGATTTAGGATACTATCTAATTTTATGTTTACTTTTTAATTTTGGATTCTAAATATTGAAAATACCTAATAAATTTATGTTTGCAAGTATAATGATAAATCAAATTTTGGGGATTAAAACTATGGTTTGAAGAAGTTAAGTTCGCATGTATACATATGTAATGCATTTTTAAAGCTGTCTGTAACCAACGAAGCATTTACAAAGGCCTTTATTACTTGAGTATTCAGAAACTTTCTATCCGTTCGCTTGAATGGCCTTTTTTCCCCCATTCTCCTCTGGTGAAGCAGCGATCAAAATAAGAAGTGTCACTCTGACAGCTCACTTTGACATTCTAAATCTGACCCGCAGCTTGTGTGACGCACAAACTCAATGAAGAGTGGCACTCGCCATCGATTGAATCTTCTTCACTATCGATATACCTCCTCTATCGATGCGGACTTCCTTTTATTATTATTCTTTTTTTTTTTTTACTTTTAGATTTCGTGACACGCCGATCGAAAGCGAAATGGGGAATCAGTCGCCCAATCTCCCATTCCGTCTGTCCCGTTTTTTCCCCGGAAAAAAAAATCACTTTGACAAGAATAACTGGAAAGAATATGCTTTAGAAATTCTTGGGATCCTTTTTTTTTCTCACTCGGTTCGAATTTTCTTTATTTTTCGTTTTTTTCAGTCGTTGATGGCTCTTTTCGGTTATTGAAAGAGTTAGATGTCTAGTTTAATGAATCTATTATTCAGTTGAAAATGATCGCAAGGAGTGATTTAGGATGCCATTTAGTCACTTACTTTCGGGTGGTGGTCACGATATTTTTAAGTGATTCAAGCCGATGATTTTGAATAAATTGTGTAATTGTAGTTATTTTAGTTCTTCAGCAGTTATTACCGATTACTCTAAAAGATATTAAATTTTATATTTATTTATAGTTTAATAAATCAAATAATGATACCCCCCCCCAAAAAAAGGAAAAAATATGACTGAAATATCATCTAAAAATTAAGGAGTGGATTATAATATAAATAATTATATGATTATTGAAGAATTTGAACGTCTTGTTTTTAAAATGCCTTATTCAATTGACAATGATCACGGAATAGGATATTATCTGGGATCTATAGATTTAGGATACTATCTTGGGATATTTAGGATACTGTCTTGGTATATGTAGGACACTATCTTGTGATATGTAGGACACTATCTTGGGATCTATAGATTTAGGATACTATCTTTAGGAATCTATAGATTTAAGATACTGTCTTGGGATATTTACTATCTCTTGGATAAATATCCCAAGATAGTATCATCTTGAGATATTTAAGGATATTTAGGATCTTGAGATATTTAAGGATACTCTATTGATATCTTAGGAGATATTAAGGATACTATCTTGAGATATTTAAGGATACTATCTCGAAATATTTAAGGATACTATCTCGAAATATTTAAGGATATTTAGAATACTATCGAAATATTTAAGGATACTATCTTGAAATATTTAAGGATACTATCTTTGAAATATTTGATATTTAGGATACTATATTTAGGATACTATCTTGAAATATTTAAGGATACTATCTGATCAATTAAAAGAACAGGTTCAACAAGATAGTTTTGTTGAAAATTATGCATTTATAGTCATTACTGAATTGTAATGTTAAAAACAATGAAAACATCTAATCACAAAAACAATAAAATTAAACAATTCTTATTTACCAACAAATTTCATTTTTTTCTGTCAAGAACTTTGTGATCCATGTAATACACAGAGAGATTCATAATAATCTCATGCTCAAAGATTTAAGGACTGATAGAACATAGTTAATTAAGTGAATTTTGTCATTATTCCACAGGGGGAAACTTAGTTGCTAACTGCTAAACGCAATTGTCGTTGAATGCATAAATAGCTGATTTTGCAACTCACCGTCATTCCCATTGTGAATTTCAAAAGGGAGGGTTGATTATATGAATCGATAACGCGAACATTTATTTCATGTGCTGCCCTACGGATACTAATGCTGTAGAATGTCAAAGACTGTATGAGTACCTTCTTTCAGTGAGCGCATGACAGGTAAAAACCCTATTTCAATATAGTCTATGTGACACGGAATCCTTTGCCATTTGCATGCCAGGAATGTGAGGAAGTTACTATTTGTAGAGGACTTTGAACCAAACGATCAGTTTCCCTTACCTTAAACCTGGTTCGCGACGATTTAGCGAGCATTATAAAATGAACAATTACACGAATATCAAGCACAAAGGGTGCTTGATGGCTTTAGATTTTTTGTGTCATGTGTCGATTTTGCACATTAGACACTGGAACACATGCCTTATTCCTGCTTTTATCGACAAGATGCATCTTAAGTCATAAAAAATAGTGATAACAGGGGGATCTATGTAAAACTGGCTGTTTGTCAAAGGCATGCCAGGAGTGCGAGGAAGCTGTAAGTTGCAGAAGGGTTGGGCAGGGTTGAAGAAACAAGCGAGCAGCTTCCCGTGCTTTAATGTAATCCAAGAGACGAAGCTCACGTCCAAAAAATTAAAGATTTGGTGATTGCAAACCGTCGATTTACAATTAGAGACCTTTCGGGGATGTTGAATTTCAAAAGGATCGGTCAATTCCATTTTCAAACGCGTCAACCACGTCGATTGGTACCGAAAACACCGAATGCGCCAGTTCACACTGCATTGATCCTTCGTGCATTTTCGCCAAAAATTAATGCCCATATCGTTCCACAACCACCGTATTCTCACCGTGCGCCTTCTGGATATTACCTAAACTCAAAAAGACCACCCGGGGACACCGTTTTGAGTCGATTGAAGAGATTCAACAAGAATCGCCGCGCGCTTTGAAGACCATCCCTGCCAATGACTTTTTAGCATGCATTGAGGATAGGAAAAGTTGGCATAAGTGCATTGTTGTGTACGGAGGGATTACTTTGATGGCGATGAAATAAATTTGGAAGAATAAATGAAGAGTTTTTGAAAAAAATAATTGGCCTACTTTTGGGGACAGTAGATATTCCAAACATATCTCCTAAATCCTTTGACAGATATGAGTCCTGCTTTATTGCTTGCAATCGCCTGTTTATCACTAAGTTTCCATACTAATATTTTTTGTCAATAGGCATTTATGTTGTACATCTTTTATAATTATTGTGTTTCGTCTAAAAAGCCACATCTCCTAGTGGATCGCTACTAAAAGTAAGACCATCTACTATAACACATAAATTGCCTATTTAGATGTGTCCTATCACTCTATAAATTTCTACCCTTGAGTATTGAATTAGTGTGCAGATATTTTAAAGAACGGGGAAAACGGCATGGCATCAAAAAAATTCCATCGATTTTCCCATCCAAATTGGTGAGCTTGCCGTGATGGATAGGCATTCCACTAACAGTGTTACAACTGTTTGAATGACTTGGAAGTCATTTTTCCGCCAAAAAAACCGAAACAATCAAGTACATTGAGCACTAGAGTTGGTTTAATGTGCAACTCATACTTAAATACGTTGTAATTTCGATTCAAATGACACTGACAGCCGAATTAACTTACTTTTTATGCCGTTTACAGCGCTATCTATTAAGCACTTAACACTTTTGAACTTTGATGCCATATCGTTTCTCCCACCTTCAGGTATCTTCAGTTCAAATTTTAACTCATTGTGGTGAGTAGTTCTTTTTACAGCATTGTGAAAGTGGACTTTAATTATAATCACCCTGTATATGCAACCAGTAGATTCAAATCTTCTTTTGTCCGCTTAGCTTCTACATGTTACAATTAGCCAACACAACCATATTTTTTTCAACAGTTAATTTACTAATATTAATATTAATTATAATAATAAAGAAAAATTTAATGTGTATAAGTCAATTTTAATACTTTTTAAATATATGCATCAATAAAAATTTATTTTTAGAAAAATATTTATACAAAAACTGCAATCCTATATCAATTTAATAACTATTAATATAGTTTTTAATAATATTTACAATTAAAAATAATGAAAATATTACACAAACTAAGGTCTCTTTTTAAATTATTTTTATTTTCGTAATTTAAGACTTGAGGTCATTTAATTTCTATTATGTGACATAGTTTTTTATTAAAACCATTTATTCACTTTAGTAACAATAAAAATTAAAAACAGTCTATTATATGTTGTTCAGTAAATATAAAAGTCATAAAGAATGTTTTAAATGTATTTTTACCATCATAAAAATTTATTTTTATTCAAACATGTCAGGCTAAATTATATTTTTTTAATAAGCATATGTTAGGTTTTATTTTTTATGTACTTGTTTTCCATTATGAAGAGTTAATGATATAATGACAACACTTTTTTTTTTTCAAATATAAATAAAATTTATGTTGTAATGTCGTAATTTTTTTATATATATAATCTCATTTACAAAAAAAAGGGCTTTGTAAAAATGCATTAAAAGAGAATAAAATTTTTTTCAAATATACTGTACAAATATACGGTACAAAAATATACTGTACATAAAATTTTAGGAGGAAAAAAACATTAACCACAAATAATAAATTATTTTAAATGATTAATTAAATAAATTTTTTGAAACTTATTTTTTTATTTAACAGTATATTTTTCCGTAAAATATTAATCACTTTATTTTCCGTTCTTTTATTTTTTTAATGATACGATGCCAATATTTGCTTTATTTCTTGCACTCAAATCTTTAAAAATATTTAATTTAAAAATAATACTTCATTTGTAAAATTTTTGATTTTTTTCTTGAGTTGCATTAAAATGCAAGATATAAAAATAAGATTATATTAAGATTTACTATAATCTATATTATTAAATGTATGAACTATAAATTGCATTGCTTAATGTATATTATTATTAAAAATAAAATACATTTTCACTTTTATTAATAAAACTTATGATGAAAAATTTACTGTATGTGATAACTTATGTACGTGAATCCAAATGCTAAAACTCATTTAAAAAAAAAAAAAATTTTTAATACATATTTATTTCATTTTGTTGCTTATTAAAATTATTTTATTTTTCAAAATATCAATCGAAAATAAATATTGAAACATGTAAAGTATTCTTACCCCACTTTACAGAACTTTATTTTGTGGGAGTTGTCAATTATTTATCCGTACGACTCTTTAAACGTGTGGTAGTAGCACTTTGAGTCATTCCGGAAGGCAGTATCTTATTTCAAAACTATCGTGCTAGGCTTTTATGTTAAGCATAAATTTAAAACTAGTCACAGTCGATATACAACAACAACAAAACAAAAGCTTTATTATTATACGTAAGTACGAGTAAGTTCAAATACATCATTCATGTAAAGCTACTTCCAAAGACATTTTATAAAAAATTTTAGACTCGTATATATATATATATTTGTTGACTCGTTGACTTGTAGAAATTTGTGGTAACTTGTTTTCATTATGGTACCGATCCATATCTGATACTATACCATCCATAATGGTACTGTTATGTCATCAGTAACACTGTATTTAAGTATGCATCTTCAAGAGGGATTGATGAAAATTGCCCAATTTTAGCTATAAAACTGTTGAATTTATGTATTGTTAATTTTTTGTTAACGGTTGAATTTAGTTATAGTATTTTATGGCAATGGAAATCTAGATAATAAATTTTTATGCTGAAAGTTAATATGGAATTCTAACATTAGATTTACCTTAAGCGTAAAAAACCACAACGATAAAAATATTTCGCTGAAGCATCATGATATTCAAATGTGCATTATCAGCTAAACTGTAGACAGAACAGTGTGCATTTTTCACTCTATGTTTCGGCATTCCCCTCATGTTTTATTCACGCTGAGGCTTCGCATTTGTCTTCCAGATCGCTGGTACTGGTACCAGCAGGCGAAGAACCAGCTGCTGAAGAACCTGGAGGACGACCGGAATTACAATGTGGCCAAGAACATCATCCTGTTCATCGGGGACGGCATGGGCATGACCACCGTCACCACGGCCAGGATTCTGAGGGGCCAGAAGAAGGGGCAGATGGGGGAGGAGAACGAGCTGGCATTCGACAAGTTCGAATACGTCGCCCTCGCAAAAAGGTAAGTTGCCCCACGTACTACATATGGATAATATATAGAACATTATGAAATATATAGGAAAGGGAGATATATACATAGAAATGTAATCTATGTAGTGTCATGCCAATGACACCAATGATATTAAAGATGATGATTTCATATGATATTTCAATGAATATCATATTTGAAATATATAATGGTTAATATATAGTGGCTTTATAGATATTTTAAATATATAATTGTTTCATTACATATGATATTTCAATATTCAATGAGGATTTCAATAACCTGTTGAAATTCCTTACGTATATTGACTTCCGAAGAGAATTTTCAATATTTTTATTAAACAGTTTTATCACGTTTAATTATAGAGATATATACGACATATATATATACTAATTTTTACGGATCAAAATTCAGAGATAATAATTTCAGTCTTAAAATAGGATATGGAATTGTAAAAAGAATCAGAAACCAAAAAACAAGAGTTATCGAAACATTCGTTAGAAAGATCCATATAATTAAACCTTTTATGCACAAGAAGAAAACAATAGTAGTGGTTTTTAAAAACGTATGTTATGTAGCTCTCAGATTAATTACTATATTATATTTATCTATGATAATGAGAGTTTATGAATATACTGAAAGTTATATACATTGAAAGATTTTTGACTGGCAATTAATCATGCGATAGTGTACAGAAAAAAGAAGCTGGAATTACAACGATAACGAGTTTTATAGAACACCTTCTAAAAAAGAATAGACGAACATCGAAAGAGCCATATGGTTGAACTTTTCAGATTTTTCTAGATGTTAGCTATAAGGATTCCAAGATGAACAAGGGAACGCAGAATTACTCTGGTAACAGATATTGCAATATTTTTAAAAGGAAAGGCTACGTGAAGATCAGTAAAGAGAAAAATCCTCAATACAATCGACCATCAATCAGCCTGGTTGAATTCAGTCAGATACTTTTTTTTTACGAATGTGGCACCGATAACAACAAATGTTGCCGTGGAACATTTTTTTTTTTTATTTTGGCGTATAGATGAGCCTTGCGTTCTATTTATGTATACTTCGAAACAGCATTTCCCCGATTAATAAAGAATAGACATTATCAGCATTTTCGTATGGAAGAAAACCCGGACAACACCTATGAAAAAGTCTTACTGTCGAAACGAAACTCTACATGAGATAAATGAAATGAATGCAACGGATGCTGTCGGAAGATTCAAGAAAATAAATATTATTTCGTTTACTAAAGTAAATTGGGATACACACTACATATGGATAATACCTATATAAACCATCCTGAAATATATAGAAAAGGAAAATATATACAAAGAATACATAGAAACGTAGTTTATGTAGTGCCATGCCATTAAAAACTATGATATTAAAGATTGTTTACACTTGTTGAAATTCCTTATGTATATAGACGTATTTTTCAAGTCAAAGTAATGTAGCAGTCAATTTAATGTTTATAACTTGATTTAGTAATGAAATGGCTATATAGCTTCTATATAGACTTAAAATAATTATTTTGTCTTTCCAGACGTACAATACAGACAGCCAAGTAGGCGATTCTGGTGCGTGCGCGACTGCTCTCTTGTGCGGTGTGAAGGGTCGCTTCGAAACTGTGGGCTTAGATGACAGCGGAGTTTACGAAAAGTGCGAAAGCAGCTTTCAGTCAAGGATACCGTGTTTAGCTGACTGGGCTCAGGCAGAAGGTAAGCTGCTTCCTATATTGTTTTAAACAGACAGTTTGTAAAATACACAATTTTCTATGTATTACTGAATATGTCAGAAAATTCATAAAATATAGGAAAAGTTGAATTTCCTCAAATGTACCTTCTCTTTCTTTCCCTCTCTCCATAATTTTCCATAATTCTTTGTACAATAATTACGGAAATTAATGAGTGAATGTATGACATTTTTTTTTTGTATTTCGTACAATCTCTAAATGGTGTACTAATTACAGAAATGTTGTACCCCGATCGGTAATGTTATTTCTTAGGAGAAAGAACTATGGAGGGAAATTTGAAAACTTGTTCTTGATGATGATAATGTTTGGTGACTGATTCAATTCTACTAAAAATATGTTGAGATCTGTATCCTACATTTTATTTTATTTTATTTTAATAATTAATTTAAATTCATTTAAGCATATGACACAAATTTTTGAAGTTATTGTCATTATGATTAGCATGAGGATTGAAAAGAAATTATATTTTTACCTTCTTACTGTCAACTCCCTAACAACTACCAAAATCTATTAAAATAAAAAATATAATTATAACTCGGTTTATAAAGATTGGCTATTAACCTATTTATATTGTACAGTAAACTTTTTTCACTAAAAATAGATACCGTTATTTATGCACATTCTGTAGATAGCTAGAACTAATAGACATAATAAAAATAACTTATAACTAGACTTTATGGATGACTTAGATAATTTACCAAGTTCTCCGTTCTTCAAACTCTAAGATCTTGTTAGATGAATGACAACTGGTTGGATGAATAGATGTATGCATGTTAACTAGTTTGATGAATGATAATTAGTTAGATGAATAATAACTAGTTGGATGATTCTAGGTGTAAATTAAGAGCGATTAAAACTAACTATAACACTGTAATAACAGTTGTTTTCTTATAAAAGGTTAATTTTTCTTATATTGAAATTATTTCTAAGCAATTTCTTGAGAGCTATTCAGAATTTACTAGAAATTCATTAAAATTCCAGAAATTATGTATGTAGATGTGAAGCAGATTATGTGAGGAAAGTTATATGATGTTTGATATTTTTCCTAATGAAATTTTTTTGGATATAGTTTGATTTTAAAAAGTAATTTTATAAAAAGTTTGTCTTCATTAATTTTTACTATAAATTATAACGTCACATTAATTGATTTTTCATATTTAAACATTTATTGTATTTATATTTTTAAACAAACACATACTTCATCGATATTAAACATATTCTTCATACATACTTCATATATCAGAAAAATATATTTTAACGACTTAAAATGTATTAATTCTATTGCAATAATGTACTCAAAGTATAAAAAGCAAATGATGAATTTAATTTTTATAAAACATTATTTAAAATTTATATTCCTGTAAGGCAAAGTTTATATTTTTATTATATGAAATGGTTAATCGGTGTTAAGTTCTGTATAATTAGGAATAAATATCGATGTAAAAATACTTTGGGATTGAAAAAATCATCAATTGCAAACAATAGCTCGTAAACAATTGAAAATAAACTTCAATTACGGATAATAGTGGCGACAATAATTTCTACAATATTAATATTATCTTAGCCCTCTTTTTTTCCTATACTCTTTTTTTTGAGTTAATTCCCTATTCTCAAACTATTTCTATGATTCCCATTTGCATTAATTTTGTTGACCTAACAATAAATTCATAATTTGTTTGCTTTCTGTAATTTAATGTCTCGCGAAAGCATTCGTCAAAAAAGATAAGACGAGTCATCATCAGTTAATTGTCTTGATAGAAAATTTAATTTGAAAATAAAATTTAACTACGCATAATAGTGCTGGCAATTTCTACAATATTAATATTATCTTAGTAAAAAGGGATATAGAAAAAAAAAAGGAAGACTTAGTTAACGAATTCTTATTCGCAAACTATTTCAATGAATCCCGTTTGAATTAATTTTGCTGGCCTACAATGAATTGATAATTTGTTTACTTTCAGTAATTCAGTGTCTCGCAAAAGCATTCGTCAAAAAGATAAGACGAGTCATCATCATTTAGTTGTCTTGCCTCTCTCGTTATTTTATGAGCTGTTTCATTTTATATAATGTCACGATATAATGGCACTATTTGTTAAATTAATCCCCCTAGTTGGATAATTAGTTTGATGTAGAGTTTAGTGAACTAGCTCCATAAATCTTAAATGCTGTATTACTGCTCGTGTAGCTTTAGAGCAGAGATGCATATACTTCTTTCTATCAACTATTATATAAATTCATTGTGATTTATGCAACAGTATATAAAAAGGAATAATTGAAGATATCTATTATGTAATTTTTTTTATATTTATCACAAATTAGTGTGAAGTAATTAGTGTGTGCAATTGTTGCCATTATCAATGAACTTAGCATTAGTAATAAAAAACAGAGTTTCTCTTATACTTCTATCTATGAGACTAAAGAGCTGTCATGTCATTTATATGCTCATGCTAATTGCAATTCATAGGAGGAATGGCATAGTGTGGGCACATAATCATTCCGATTAATTCTAATAAAGACTTTTATTTTGATGAAATTGCGACGATTTAGCAATTATTTTAATATTGTATTTTATATTTGCAGTATTCATGTGCACAATCGATTTAAAGTTGATATAACTGATAAAAATTTGTTTTTGAATGTATATCTAACTGCCAAAATTGTGATTTTCTTTTTCGCTAATGTAGAAATTGTTCAGAAAGCTATTTATGTAGAAGTCAGTTAAATGATAACTTACTCTGTCCGTAGTAGTTCGTGTCGCTGCAATCTTGGCAGAGGGTAAGGATTTATCAGAATTGAACAAATAACAGATTCTGATGATCAGACATGGATAAAGGCACATGATAAGATACAAATTGTGTCACTTAGTGCAAATAGCGCAAAATCATTAACTCGTATTTCTAAGGTGCTCGCAAACAGGTCAAACATTCACTCGAAGTCAAGATTTTGCCGTTTAGTGCATAAGCGAAGGATTTGTTGGATTGCGTGTACGGTCCTGCAATTGTTGCCATTATCATGAACTTAACAGTGATATGATGAACGTATTAGAAAAACAAAATTTCCTTTTATACTTTCGTCCATGAGACTAAAAAGCGCTGTCATGCCATTTGTGTGCTCCTGCCAAATGTAATTCATAGGAAGAAAGGCATACTGTGGAACATAATAGTCACGCCCATTAGATTACTGAGGAAGAAAAGAAAGTCAACTAGAACTACAAAATTTTCCTTTTTTAAAGTCATGTATCTGGTTAATTAAACGTGTATTTTCGAGTAAAAACAATTGTTTTTCTCTTGAAAAACTTTTAACCATAAATAAGCATCAACATCACAATAATTTTACAAGAAATAGATCAATTTCTACTTTTCAACCATTTTGAGATATACCTCAAATAGCCTGTAACATCTAGTCGAAGGCACTCATTTAAATCTAAAGGGACTGGGGGCGTGTTACTTAATAGATTTGTTGAAAAGTTGATTGGTTTAATGATTTTAAAGCATTATCTAAAAATATTCACTATTGTTTTTATCGATAATGATAGAAATTTAATAAATTGATTTTATTAAATTTGATTCACATATTGTCAAATTGATTCAAGTTGATGAATTAAAATTGTATTGTTAACGTTCATTAACAAATTATTTAAAAGTAAAATGACAAAATGGTTACTAAATAAATCTAGCAACAGTTTAAAAATTCAAAATAAAAAAAACTGGTTAAAACGAGAAAAAAACATGTTTTTGTAATTTTTATCACAATTATTTACTGCTGCGATTTCATGAAAGTTAAATTATTATTTAATGCTGCAATCCTTTAAGCCTGTCAATGGTTAATTTGTAAAAAGGAGATTCATTTCTTACCCATGAATCATGATTTGAATATTTATATTTCAAAATCATAAATTATAATTAGATATGTCTACATAAAAATAGAATTAAATGCAAATATAATAATTTCTTCTAAACTGACTAAACATTATTTTCAATTTGCAAAAGAGTTAAATAGTTAATATATGTTTTAAAACTTAGTACATAAACTAAATATGAATGACAGACGATAATACAATGCCAGAATTAATTTAAGACCATAAAAATAATACAAGTCCCCCATTAATCTTAAAAATCAATGTGCTATAATTACAACTCTTTAAAATGTGACTAATAGAAAGGCTTCAGGTCTTCAATAACAATTCAGGGATATTACAAAATGAAACAAGTAAAAATAGTTGTTAATGGAAGATAAATAGCTAGTTCATTGATAACGCAGTACCAAACCACTGAATAACTTCACAATTTAATCAATCTCTTTAAAGCAGACGATGGCAACACGTTTAGAGAAATTAAGTTCTTAAAATTATAATGAAAAACTGAATGGCAACAATTCATCATTATTGGAAGTTTGAAAAGCGAATGGGAGATACCCTAATTTTAATAGAAGTCGTCGTAAGTTGCTATTCATGCTATTCAATGCGCAGGGCATAATAGATGGAAAATCATTTATCTGTCAATATTCCGTTAGAATTTAAATATAACTGATTATTTTAGATGGTCTTTCAGTAAATTAATGTGTGATTTCGCGGTATTTTTCATTCATCCTCGTAGCTCTCAAACAAAGCTCACCTTTTCTGTGAAAGTATGGGCACATTAATTTTGAGAATGATGTTAATGGGAAATGGATAAAAGGAATAAGCAGCTAAAAATTGTGAAGTAATCTATCAGAAATTTATGGTTATTTGGTTTTCCCACAAGGATAATTCGTAAGTTTGTTGCAAAATATTCAATGGAAACTGTAGGAATAAGATGTATTTATTTTATGATGATCATAAAACCAAGCAGTTCTATTTAAAATTTGGAAAATCAACATTTCTCAAAATAAATAAATTAATTAATACATCTGTTACAACAAATGAGATATAGACATGCTTGAAGAAATTTGGAATAGTACTCAGGACATGTAGGAGCAATAATATACCATTAATAGGTCTGATATAGTGCAATAATAATAGGTCTGATACATTGTAATCCATATAATGCACCTGATGCAGTGCAATCCATATAATGCACCTGATGCAGTGCAATCCATATAATGGACCTGATGCAGTGCAATCCATATAATGCACCTGATGCAGTGCAATCCATATAATGGACCTGCAGTGCAATCCATATAATGGACCTGATGCAGTGCAATCCATATAATGGACCTGATGCAGTGCAATCCATATAATGGAATGGACCTAGGTCTGCAGTGCAATCCATATAATAGGTCTGATGCAGTGCAATCCATATAATAGGTCTGATGCAGTGCAATCCATATAATGGAGGTCTGATGCAGTGCAATAGGTCCATATAATAGGACCTGATGCAGTGCAATCCATATAATGGACGCAGTGCAATCCATATAATGGACCATGCAGGTGCAATCCATATAATAGGTCTGATACAGTGCAATCCAAATTTTAGAAATCAAGCTATATTGCAAATTCTGGGTTGTACCTCTACAACGGCGGATTCTATGCGAAAAGGGCCTTCATCCATATTTCACTGTAATTAATTTTTGCCAATTTATTTTTGCTGATGTACATTGATTAATAAGCAGTATATTCCTTTATGTGATACCTTCTAATCCCTGGTGTTTTCTGTGTACATTGTGTCAGGAAAATGTTTTGTGACTCCAAGCCATCTAGATGTATCATCGCTTCTAGAAGTTCGTAATCCTAGTATTGAGGCACTTTTGTATACGTGGAATAAAATACATAAATATAACTTACTTGTTTAATATTTTTAGTAAATTGTTCTTCAATAACTTGAGTTCATAAGTTTCTTTCGTATGTTATTCGTACTTAAAGCTGTTCATATCTTGGTTAGAATCGAAAGTGGTTTATAATTTTAAATATAGCTGTATAATTTCCTGTTTCACCTTTTCATTGATTCTTTATATTTATAGTTAAATAATCATCTTATTTAATTATGTATTATTGTCATACAACTTTTTTACTAATAATATTATCAATGGAACGCCATCATCTTGCCAATATATCCATTCAGATTGCAATAGAAAATTACTCTTGATAGGAGTTTATTGTGAAGAATGGTTCTCAAAATTTTAGTTTTATAAAAATATTATTACTGTAATGGAACGATTTTTTTTAATAAATCTTCAAACATTTAGCAAATATTCTGCTTAGTCAGATTAATCTTCAACAGGCCAAAGCTCTATTTACTTGAAAAAGTAACTACATTATGAGTCGTAAATCTTTTTTAGCGATGTCAAACATTTTTAAGGTACTAATTACTTTTTTTTTTAAATATTAAAAAAAAAAATGCTTTAGATTCATTAGTTAGAAATATTTAAACAGATTTTTCAAATCAACATTTTATTTTCCATATTGTTTAAAAATCCCTTTTTATTTTATCATAATCATTTTGGAAAAAAAAATTATTAATTATAATTATTAATTATAATTATTATAATTATTAATTATTATAATTATTAAAATATTAAAAAAAAAAGGCTTTAGATTCATTAGTTAGAAATATTTAAACAGATTTCTCAAATCAACATTTTATTTTCCATATTGTTTAAAAATCCCTTTTTATTTTATCATAATCATTTTAGAAAATGAAAAATCATTAGCTGATAAAAACGTTTACTAATAATTTTTTTAAATTATCAGAATACTATATTATTGCTGAAAAAATATTATTATATTCAAAAGAAAAAAATAGAGGAAAAGTTATTACTCTAATTTTTACTCACAACATTTTTTTTTTAAGAAAAGTATTTTTTTTTTATATACTGTGAATTATTGATTATTTCTATATTTTATTCAAATTATAGCAATAGAAAAAAAATTTCAATTTTAACTTGATCGTTTATTTAGAAATAATATTAATGAGATCAATATATGGTAGAGACTCCCTTATGTCATTGAAATATCGAGGAAATTTATCCTTATTCAATAAGTGTCATCTTTATTCTCATTCAAGATTAATTCAATGTAATAAAAACAAAAAAACTGATTATTTCAATAAGAAAATAAAAACGCTAAATTTTATGTTTTTGAATTTGAATAACTAAGAATGAGTAACATTTCGAAATTTCTGAAGTTCTACGTAATTTTTCATCACATTGCTTAAATTATCTGCATAATTCATATCCATTATAAAGGCTAACATCCATATAATTCTATCCTCATCATATCTGTAGCATTTTTTTCTCACGAGAAGAGTTTGGCATTTCCTTCCTAGGAATGTATGCTATTTGACAAATTTATAATAACCCTTCACTCAAATTTTTACAGCAGACAAGCTGTATTGTGGATATTATATTACATGCAATTAGTATTTTGTACTAATAAGAACAATCTGTCACTCAAATCTGCTACCAGATATTCGTTACCATGTATAATGAGGGAGAATAGCTAATCTCTATGAGTCCTTCACAGATCGAAACAACTACAGATTGAATATAATATGCTATGAGTTGTTTCATTGTCATTGGTGATTTACCAGGAGTTGAGAAATGTCTACTCCAATAAGAAATGAGGAAAGCTGACCCCCTTCAATTTCCGGATTGTCTTAA
Organism: Caerostris extrusa; assembly: GCA_021605095.1. Lineage (NCBI taxonomy): Eukaryota > Metazoa > Arthropoda > Arachnida > Araneae > Araneidae > Caerostris > Caerostris extrusa. The sequence continues at coordinate 26,088 of BPLR01018631.1, forward strand.
AAGGAGGGGGTTTTTTGTGAAGAAGGGAGAGTTCTGCGTCGAGTCGACCAGAAGTGTTTTTTTCTCTGAAGTGATTGAATAGACTGGAGTTTTCCGTCTGTTTTCAAAGGGAACCTCTTGTAGTTTCGTGAATCACGCCGTGTGATAGTTAAGGTCTGCCGCAGACCAGATATTTAGATTCCTCGTAGGCTCGAGAAATATGAAAACGCCGAACTTGGAGGAACTGCACTTGTGTATCTAATTTATATCCTTAATTTTCATTTTTTTGTAAATAGAGTTCTGTATATATGTATATAATGCTAGTGAATAAAAATTAAAAATGTTCCCATGAACCTGAAAGTAGCCCTTTTCTTCAAGCAGTTATAAGTCTAGTACAGGTCGAGACTTTACATAATCAAATCAAATAAATAAATAAATAAAATAAATAAATAAATAAATCTTAAAAATTAATAAATTTTATCAAACAAATAAAAACAGAAAGGAATACATTGCAACAATTAATAATGTCTTTCCATATAAATATTGTGTGAAAAATTATAATCTTTAAGCATTTGAGAGTAAAAGTAATATGAACTTAGAATAGTACGGTATGCTGTGATTGTTTCAAATATAATTAATTACTTATTTCAAGAACTGTTGCTTCACCAAATATAAGAATTAAAAATTTTTATATAATACTTAGTATCAAGGAATGCGTAATTCAAAGACTCCAAGCGATCGAAAGCGTTTAGAGCATAATTTTATGGTACATTAAATGTTGAAAATGTGGCTTGAGGATAAGTGAACAAACGGTTCTCACTGGTTATTGCGCTACAGTTCAGATTCAAAAAATGTAATTATTCGATTGTGATAGAGTGATCGATTCAATTGTGATCGAATCGAATCTATATTGTCTAGTTGGTGTTTTATTGCTTATCAAAAATATGACACAAATTCGGTGCCTTTGCCATAAAACCCTCCTTTCCCCCACTATCTTTGCAGCAATGTTGGACGACATTGAAATGATGTTTAATAAAGTGCCTATAATCTTATTGATCATTTCTAAAGTGACGAACAATGTAAGCGATCTCATAGACTACATTTAAATAGAATACTACCAAGTTTAAAAGAACATTGGAAAAAAAAAAATAAAATTTTAAATACTTTATATATTAATATCAAGTATTTAAAATTTTATTTTTAAATACTTGATATTAATATAAAGTATTTTTAAATTTTAATTAATTTTTTACAAATTTTTAATTTTTAAATTTGTATAAATTTTTTTTTTTCAAGGCAAATCAACTGGCCTGGTGACCACCACTCGAGTCACTCATGCCACCCCGCGGCCATGTATGGTCATTCGGCAAGCCGTTATTGGGAAAGCGATCCTAAGATTCCTGAAGAAGACAGGAAACTATGCAAGGACATTGCTCGACAGCTCGTAGAAAATGATCCTGGCAGAAATATCAATGTAAGTAGATGTCACCTTTTGAAAATTCACTTTTAATATCAATATTAGCCAATAAACTAATTTAAAACACAAACTGTTAATATGGTGCAAATTCTGAAACATTTATTTTAAATTTATTATGTATCGATTTGGCAACCTCGGGGTAAAATGACTTTGAAAAATTCCTTTTTTAAGGAGATTGACAACTATGGGGTCTTTTTTGAAAAAAAACCAATAGTTATTAATTTTATTTAATCATTTATTTTTAAAAAAAATAATTTTTGAAACTCCAAAAAATTACAACTGTCCACAGATTTTCTAAAAATTATGTTTGGATAGATGGAAAAATACTGTTTTTAAGTTAAAGGGAACTCGGGAAATTGTAAATAGTTAAAAATCAGACTTGTTTTGTTATTTCTCAATCTTAGTTTGAATGAATTATACACAACAATGTGCATTAAATTAATTGCACATTTTAATTAAATCTAGATATCTCAGCATTACAGATTTGAAAAAATTATTGTAACATAAAAGTGGACAAGCTAAGTAAATAATGTTTAACATACTTTTTGTCATTAAGAAGCGTAAGCCGTAATCTATCATATAATTATAATATGTATTAATAGAAAAGAGTAATTCAAAATTTGGGTAACTTTTGATTTTGTACACTCATGTCCATAAATTAAGGATAATTCAGAATCACACAGAAATTGAACTCTAAAATTAAAATTTCACCTGTAGAATTATCACACACATCTTGAAGAAAATATGCAAATTACAGGAAATCACCAGATGGCGCGAATAGTACGTCACAATGACGAGAGTGTAAGAGAGGGTATATAAGGAATGGTGGCAAAGAAGTAAAATTCTTCACAAGCGCTTTAAAAAAGCCTTTCAGTGCAATAACCGCATAGTTATGGCACAAAGGAAGCATTTGGATGATTGTTCACGCGGTAGAATTATCGGACAACTGGAATGTGGACGTACCCAGCTGGAAGTATCCGAGGAACTTGGAATCGTCCAGAGTGTCATCTCCAGGCTTTGGCAACGATTCCAAGATGATGGTAATGTGAGTAGATGTTACAGCACAGTCGCCCCCGAGTTACAACGCCGAATGAGGACCGGTATTTAGCAGTTACTGCCAAAAAGAAACAGACGGAGCACAGCATCAGACCTGTCTCGTCAGCTCTCTTCAGCTACCGGTACGACAGTTTCAAGGCAGACCGAGTACAGACGCTTAGGGAACATTGGTCTATATGCTTGTAGGCTTGTCAGATGTGTTCCACTTACCGCAACTCACTGCCGCCTGCGATTAACCTGGAGTAAAGAGCATGCATTGTGGACACCGCAACAGTGGTCTGGTGTGGTGTTTTCCGAAGAGTCAGGTTTAGTATGCTGTCTGATTCTCGCCGTACTTTCATATGGAGAGCGCCAGGTACCCGTTACCACCAAGAGAACACCATTGAACGACACCGTTACGGTGGTGCAGAACGGGGTTCGTTTGGGAGGAATTACTCTTGGTTCCAGAACTGACCAGCATGTTCAGAGTGTAACGATGACAGGCCACATCTATCGGGATGTCATTCTGGAACAACATGTACGTTTGTTGTGGGGCGCCATGGGTGCTGAATTTCTGTTTATGGATAACAACGCCCGTCCTCACCGTGCAAACATTGTAGACGAATGCCTTCAATTGAAGGATATCACCCGTATGGATTGTCCAGCATACTCACAGGACTTGAATCCAATAGAGCATGTGTGGGATATGCTTGGCCGACGAATTGCAACCCGTCAACCCCCTCGCACCTGTCAACCGGAACTTCGGAGGCCATTGCTTGATGAGTGGTGTAATATTCCCCAAGATCAGATTGATAATTTGATACTCAGCATGCCTAGGCGTTGTAAGACCTGTATTGCATCGTCCGGGAGACACACTCCATACTAACCATGTTATACTGTTTTTTGTAAATATGTTCCTTTTGAAATTTGCTCCAGGGAGTAAAAATCGCAATTTTTATTAATTATGCCAAACATATAGCATCTTTTTTTGCTCTTTACCTTTTGTTTAATAAATAGACTTTACAAATAAGTCAAACTTGTTTTGCTTCTGTCTCTTTCTTTACTTGAACTTCATTATCCTTAATTTATGGACATGTGTAGTTTCCTTAAATTTTGAATGAATTAAACCCATCATTGTGCATTGAATTAAACGCGTATTTTAATTAAATCTAGATATGTCGCAGTTATAGATTTGAAAAAAAAAAAATATTGTATCTGGAAAGTGGAAAAGTTAAATACGTATGACAAAAAGAGTATGTTAAGCATTACTTACTTAGCTTGTTTACTTTCCTGTTACAATGATTTTTTTATTATATTTAACATATCGTCCTTGCGAATCGTAAACAATAATATATCATTTAGTAATATATTAATAGAATAGAGTAATTCAAATTTTGAATAACTTTTTGCAGTTTAAGTAAAATTTGAATAAATTATACACAACAATGTGCATTAAATTAAACGCGCACATTTTAATTAAATCCAGATATATCATCGCTGTCCGTCTCTCGCTGACAACTGACATTGTTGATCATTATTACAGCATTACGTTTGGTCAATAATTGCATTACATACTCCCATAGATTTAATCCACACATGAATTTTACAAAAGGCACTTCATTTGGGATGATACAAATTTACATCGCAACTCGAGCATGGTGGAATCCGCGCATTAGATCACGTTTTGTCCAATTACTCGCCTCGGTGATAACATTCAAATGGCAATTATTATTGTGATTATCTCGATTGTTATGAGATAGTGGGTTATTGCATAGATCGAACAAATAATTGAGTGCGGAGGGCATATATACACAGAGGGGCAATCGAGGGTGATTTATTGCAGAGCTGTCAATTACATGGAAATGATTTCGAGAGGGTTGAGTTTGTTGGAGCAGAACATTGCCTATCAAAGATATAATGAACATTTGTCTTTGATTTAAAGGGCATGTCTTTCGTTTCATTACTCAAGATTTATTTTTAAAACGACATTTTGCTGTTTTTTATTTTGTAACATATACTCTAGTGATGCACTAGTATAACAAGTGTGAATAACTAGTATTTCATAACGAAATTCAAATTAGTAAAAAAATTAATTTCAAACAAGTAATATAAAAAAAAATTAAAGTCAATTCCTACTTTTTTTCCCCACTATATTGCAGAAAGTCCTTTATAAATAACTTTCATTCAATTTTTTTTTTTAAGTTTATCTGGTGCAATCTGTTGGTAGATACATGCAAATTAAATCTAAAAAAAAACTAAAATTACTGAATTAAATTTAATTACTGAATTAATATTTGAAAAAACTGTATTAACATCAAGTGTCATCCACTACAAGTTCAAAAAAATGTATATCTGAACTTGAGTGTAGGAATAAATAGTGTTTTTAACGATTGAAAATTTGAACAAGATATATATAGGTGAGTGGGAGCTATAGAAGGAATTTAAAAATGAAATTTAAACTTTGTATTCGAACATATTTCGAATATTAATATCTGCATTCTATGATACAAGAAGGGAAGAATGAATGGCCGAGTGGCTAGCTCTCTACCGCTCGGTACCGCAGGTTTCGGGTTCGAGTCCCGGCGGTACCATGGATGTTTGTAGTGGTCGGAATCCATTTTAAACCGTAGGTCCCAGTCTAACATGATCGTAGAGCGTTGAGGAGGTACTGTTACGCTGCGTCCGTAGCTTATCTTCTACACGTTACGTCCGCACCTATCTGGGTAGCGCTAAGTGAGTAACATCGGTACAGCGCTTGCCTTAAGGCATCCAAGACAGCTGTCTAAGTGGGTGCCAGCTGCATTAGAAGAAAAAAAAATACAACAAGGCAAAGAAGAGTTTCGGCTCCCTAATAATGTCTACTCAGTCCGATTCATGGCCGATCCGATTAGTCGAAAATAGAGAGCTTACTTTGTAATCTGATAAATGAAACGAATCAAAAGCTCTGGTGTTTACACCAGTATAAATCCGTAATTCGCAGAGTCCCTTAATCGGTTTCTAAGAACTGAATAAAGGGTGCAAATTCTTTTTCCAGATGCACAAGCTGTTTCAAACTTCAATGATCTGAAGGGGTAATGTTGCCCCATATTGGTTTTCTCATTGCAGAAGACTCAACGAGCTTAGAAGATTCATTTGCAAAAACAGAATACCCCACAGTGGGAATCAAAATCATTTTATTGCATGGAATTTAATTAAATTTTAAAAAAGTTATGGTACTTAAATTTTAGAAACAGATATCGTATGGTAGAATAGCCACCATAAGCTTACGTACTAATAATAGGTAGATAAGTTTAGTACTAATAATAGGTAGATAAGCTTACGTACTAATAATAGGTAGATAAGCTTAAGTACTAATAATAGGTAGATAAGCTTAAGTACTAATAATAGGTAGATATTTACGTACTGATAAGAGGTAGATAAGCTTACGTACTAATATAGGTAGATAAGTTTTACGTACTAATGATAGGTAGATAAGTTTACGTACTAATAATAGGTAGATAAGCTTACGTACTAATAATAGGTATATAAGCTTCCATACTAATAATAGGTAGATAAGTTTCCGTACTAATAATAGGTAGATAAGTTTACGTACTAATAATAGGTAGATAAGTTTACGTACTAATGATAGGTAGATAAGTTTACGTACTAATAATAGGTAGATAAGCTTACGTACTAATAATAGGTAGATAAGCTTACGTACTAATAATAGGTAGATAAGTTTACGTACTAATAATAGGAAGATAAATTTACGTACTAATAATAGGTAGATAATTTTACGTACTAATAATAAGTAGATAAGTTTACGTACTAATAATAAGTAGATAAGTTTACGTACTAGTAGGTAGATAAGTTTACGTACTAGTAGGTAGATAAGTTTACGTACTAGTAGGTAAATAAGTTTACGTACTAGTAGGTAAATAAGCACGTGCTAGTAGGTAGATAAGCTTACGTGCTAGTTCATGAACTTATATGTGGCTATTCTTAACTATATCAGTGGCTATTCTTAAGCTATTCTTAACTATATCAGTGGCTATTCTTAAACTATTCTTAACTATATCAGTGGCTATTCTTAAACTATTCTTAACTATATCAGTGGCTATTCTTAAAGCCCATATTTATCAGTAAAACCTTTCAGTATTAAAAATCCAATATCATTATTTCTTATTTATCACTAGAGTAAGTAAAACAAGTAATATAAAAAAAAAATTCAATTCCTACTTTTTCCCCCCTATATTGCAGAAAGTCCTTTATAAATAATTTTCATTCATTTTTTAAAGTTTATCTGGTGCCATCTATTGGTAGATATATGCAACTTAATTATAAAAAGTTTAATTAATTAAATTTAATTACTGAATTAATATTTGAAAAAACTGTATTAACATCCAGTGTCAACCACTACAATTTCAAAAAAATGTATTCGAACTTGAGTGTATGAATAAAAAGTACTTTATTAACGATTGAAAATTTGAACAAGATATATGTAGGGAGAGTGTGAGCTAATAGAAGGAGTTGAATTATTCAAAAAAATGTAAATGAAACTTTGTATTCGAATATATGTCGAATGTTAATAGTCAGTCCGATGCTCAGTCAGATTCGTAGCCGATCCGATGTGTCAAAAATAGGAGCTTACTTCGAAATCTGATAAATGAAACGAACCGAAAGCTTTGGTGCTTACACCAGTATAAATCCGTAATTCGTAGAGTCCCTCAATCGGTTCCGAAGAAATGAGTTGAGGGTGCAAATTATTTTTCAAGTTGCAGAAGTTGTTTCTAACTTCAATTATCTGAGGGGCTAATGTTCTCCATATTGATTTTCTCATTGTATAGAGGTCATCGAGCTTAGAAGGCTCATTTATAGCAGCAGAAATGCCTCGCAGTGGGAAACAAAAAAAATCATTTTATGACGTGGAGTTTAATTAAGTTTTTAATAAGATATTGTACTTAAATATTAAAAAAGATATGGTACTTATAAAAAAAGATATGGTAATTAAATATTATAAAAAGGTATGGTACTTAAATATTAAAAAATATATGGTACTTAAATATTAAAAATATAAATGGTATGGTAGAATAATCACCATAAGTTTACGTACTAGTACATAAACTTATCTGTGACTATTCTTAAATATATCGGTTAAACAATTCTTATTAGCTGTTTTTCTATGTTGGTGGCTATCCTTAACTACACTGAAGTGACAAAAGTCATGGGATAGCAATATGCAAATTTTCAGATGGCAGTAGCATCGCGTAGAACAGGTATAAATGCGCAGTGCTTTCGCAGAGCTTTCATTTCTGTTCAAGTTATTCATGTGAAGAGGTTTTGACGTGATGATGACCGCACGACGGGAATTAACAGACTTTGAACGCGGAATGTTAGTTGGAGCTAGACGCGTGGGTCATGCCATTTCGGAAATCGTTAGGGAATTCAACATTCCCAGATCCACTGTGTCAAGAGTGTGCCGAGAGTATGACATTTCAGGCATAACATCCCACCATGGACAGCGCAGTGGTCGACCGCCTGCACTTAACGACCGAGACCGGCGACGTCTGTAAAGAGTCGTGAATTCTAACAGACAAGCAACACTGCGTCAAATAACAGCAGAAATCAATGTGGGACGTACAAGGGACTTGTCTGTTAGAACTGTGCGGAGAAATTTGGCTTTCTTGTGCTATTCCAGCAGAAGACCGACTCGAGTGCCTTTACTGACAGAACGACATCGCTTGCAGCGACTCTCGTGGGCACGTGAGCATATCGGTTGGTCCCTAGATGAATGGAAAACCGTGGCCTGGTCCGATGAGTCACGATTTCAGTTGGTAAGAGCTGATGGTAGGTTTCGAGTGTGGCGCAGACCCCACGAAGCCAAGGACCCAAACTGTCAGCAAGGCACTGTTCAAGCTGGTGGTGGCTCTGTAATGGTGTGGGCTGTTTTTCATGGCATGGACTTGGTCCTCTGGTGCGACTGGACCGAACATTGACTGGAAATGCTTATGTTCAGCTACTTGGAGATCACTTACAACCATTCATGGTTTCATGTACCCAAACAACGATGGGATTTTTATGGATGACAATGCGCCATGTCACCGGGCCACAACTGTTCGCGATTGGTTTGAAGAACATTCTGGACAATTCCAACGAATGATATGGCCACCTAGATCTCCCGACATGAATCCCATCGAGCATTTATGGGACATCATCGAGAGGTCTGTTCGTGCCCAAAATCCTGCACCACCAACGCTTTCACAATTATGGACGTCTATCGAGACAGCATGGCTCAATATTCCTGCAGAAGACTTCCAACGACTTGTTGAGTCCATGCCACGTCGAGTTGCTGCACTTCGCCGGGCGAAAGGAGGGCCGACACGATATTAAGAGGTATCCCATGACTTTTGTCACTTCAGTGTATATCGGTTAAGCAATTCTTATTAGTTATTTTTCTATGTTGGTGGCTATTCTTAACTATATCGGTTAAACAATTCTTATTAGTTATTTGTCTATGTCGGTGGCTATTCTTAAAGCCCATATTTATCAGTAAAACCTTTCTGTATTAAAAAACCAATATCATTATTTGTTATTTATCACTAGAGTAAGTAATAAAAAGTCAATGTTATTCTTTAATTCTAGGTGATCTTGGGAGGCGGGCGGTGGCACTTCCTCCCCAAAAGGAGGAGGGGGTGCCCCGGCGGACATGGGGCGCAGGGAGGACGGCCAGAATCTCATCGACGCATGGCTGGACGACAAGCGGACCCGCAAACTGAAGGCCCGATACGTTGCTAATAAGAGAGAGTTCGACAAGGTGGATCCCAAGAGCACAGACTATTTGTTGGGTGAGTTGCCTTTTTCGGTTATACTTTTGGCATTGATTTTGTTTGGATTTTTATGTCGTATGTGTTTTTCGTTGGTCTACATCTAGGGACGAACTTGGAAGAACTTAAAACTTTGGGTTTTATTTTTCTGTATCATACATAAATTAATATCAAAACTATCAGTTTACACTTAAGACATAAATAAAAGTAAATGAATTTTGTATGCTTAATCTAGTTAGTATATAAGTTTTACTTGAATTTTGCTATATTAAATAACCTTGTAGGTTATAATATTCATTTGTAATAATAATTGAAGTATCTGACTTGTAATAACTTGAAGGCTATAGAAGACTTTCTGTCACACAGTTATAAAAGATTCTCTACCATTGCTATCCTGGAAAATTTTCTTTAACTCAATTATAGAAGATTATCTATATCCTAGCAGACTTTCTGTCACTTAGTTATAGAAGGTTTTTATCATTTCTGTCATTGAAGAATTTCTATCACCTAATGATTAGATGATTACAGACTTATAGATGATTTTCTCTTATCCTATTACAATTTGATTATTCTAATAGGAATTTTTTTTAATTTAAAATTATAAAAAAATTACGTTATGTTTTTCTATTTTTTTTCCCCTTCAAATTTGAATTTTGTACTATCAAATAAAATCACATGGACATCTTTAAATATGAGTTTCTCAATAGAATTTAAATTAATTTTTAAAAATATATTTTATTTAATTTTTAATTTTTTTTTTAATAAATTTTTTTTTATTTGATATCTTTAGCAAAAATTTACTTAAACTTATAAAATTTTAATTTATTTACGCTTGAATTTTTTTATGCGAGTTATATTCAAGGGATGTTTTCTCAAGTATCAACGAATAGTTCATTTATAAATAATTCATTATATAATAATAGTATCAATCAAAATATATATTTCCTTAATTATTTTTAGCATAAATTTGATAATTTCGCTACTCATCTTTTAAGAGAGAATAAACAAAACATCGTTTTGGAACAAATTCATTTCGTCGTTAACTGCCATGCTTTACACAAACAATCAATTTTGTATTAAGCCTCGATTATCTTTAAGGTCAATATTTAAACAACTGATTAATCGTTAAAGCAATTCATTTAATTTCTCTATGTAAACTAGTAGTAGCATTTTTTAAAATTTATATCATTCGAGATATATAATATAAGCTGATTTTATTAAATTAGTGACATAAAATAGAGGAAGCATATTTTGAGAATAATTGATTTTTAACTCATTTTTCATAAAATGACAGAACCTCAATTGCATTATTGTTTAGATTATTATGGTTATATTATAATTATTTAAGAAAATTTATGCATATAGGAGCATATAAAAAAAAGACTACGGGTTATTAACTCCATTTCTTAGCATAAAAATCACATTTAATTTACACAACATACTTGAAAAGATATTCCAATGGCATTTAGACTATCATTATTTTATGAGATTTATCTATGAAAAATATTTTAAAAAGACCATGTACAGGTGTTAGTTTTATTTCAAAGCATATACAAATCACACTTGATTTACACAAAATACTTGAAATAGGATATCACAATGGTATTTAGGTTATTATTTATTTTGGGAGATTTAACTATGATAAAACGTTTAAGAAGACCATGTAGTGGTGTTGTTTGTTTAATTTCAAAGCATATACAAATCTCGCTTGATTTACACATCATATTTGAAAAAGGATATTCCAATAATATTTATATTATTATTATTTGAGATTTAACTATGATAAAACATTTAAGAAGACCGTGCAGAAGTATTGTTAGTTTCATTTCATAGCATATACAAATCACACTTGATTTACACAATTCGTTAAATATGATATTACAATGGCATTTAGGTTATTATTTTAAGATATTATATAGGAACATTTAAGAATATCATGAATTGTTGATAATAGCTTCATCGAGAATCAATTGACTGTAAAACTGAAATAAGATATTCAAAGGGGGAGTTGTGTTACAGAGGCAAATTTATAATTGTATAAAGGAAGAAAATCTAGAAGGAAAATCATATGATTGCAGTATTAGTTACGCTTTGTAAATAATATTTCATTCAAAATATACACTGAAGTGACAAAAGTCATGGGATACCTCTTAATATCGTGTCGGCCCTCCTTTCGCCCGGCGATGTGCAGCAACTCGACGTGGTATGGACTCAACAAGTCGTAGGAAGTCTTCTGCAGGAATATTGAGCCATGCTGTCTCGATAGACGTCCATAATTTGAAAGCGTTGATGGTGCAGGATTTTTGGGCACGAACAGACCTCTCGATGATGTCCCATAAATGCTCGATGGGATTCATGTCGGGCGATCTAGGTGGCCAGATCATTCGTTGGAATTGTCCAGAATGTTCTTCAAACCAATCGCGAACAGTTGTGGCCCGGTGACATGGCGCATTGCCATCCATAAAAATCCCATCGTTGTTTGGGTACATGAAGTCCATGAATGGCTGCAAGTGATCTCCAAGTAGCTGAACATAAACATTTCCAGTCAATGTTCGGTCCAGTCGCACCAGAGGACCAAGTCCATGCCATGAAAAAAAACAACTCACACCATTACGGAGCCACCACCAGCTTGAACAGTGCCTTGCTGACAGTTTGGGTCCATGGCTCCGTGGGGTCTGCGCCACACGCGAACCCTACCACCAGCTCTTACCAACTGAAATCGGGACTCATCGGACCAGGCCACGGTTTTCCATTCATCTAGGGACCAACCGATATGCTCACGTGCCCACGAGAGTCGCTGCAAGCGATGTCGTTCTGTCAGTAAAGGCACTCGAGTCGGTCTTCTGCTGGAATAGCCCAAGAAAGCCAAATTTCTCCGCACAGTTCTAACAGACAAGTCCTTTTAGGTCCCACATTGATTTCTGCGGTTATTTGACGCAGTGTTGCTTGTTCGAATTTACGACTTTGCAGACGTCGTTAAGTGCAGGCGATCGACCACTGCGCTGTCCATGGTGGGATGTTATGCCTGAAATTTCATACTCGGCACACTCTTGACACAGTGGATCTGGGAATGTTGAATTCCCTAACGATTTCCGAAATGGCATGACCCACGCGTCTAGCCCAACTAACATTCCGCGTTCAAATAATTCCTGTCGTGCTGTCATCAACACGTCAAAACCCTCTTCACATGAATAATGAATGAAATGAAAGCACTGCGCATTTATACCTGTTCTACGCGATGCTACTGCCATCTGAAAATTTGCATATTGTTATCCCATGACTTTTGTCAAACTTCAGTGTATTTTGAATGAAATATGATTAACAAAGATTATTTTACACATTTGATTATATATTGTAGCTTTTTCCCATAGGAAGAGTTTAACAAGTTCTCAGGAGAGAGGACAAGTACATAATAACAACCTAGCACTCAAATTTCAGAAGATAAGCAGTATTGTGGTTGGTTTTATTACATGCACTTAGTGTTTTGTACTAATGAGAACAACCTATCACTCAAATCTGACAGCAAATATTCAATGTCATGTATAATGAGACTCATTGAATTAGCGATTGTCTGTGTGACCTTCACAGGTCGAAACAATTGTAGATGGAATATGGACAAAATCATGAGTTGTTGCATCGTGATTGGTGATAGATCAGGAACTGAGAAGATTTCTACCCGATGAGAAGTAAGGAAGCTGACCCCCTCATCATCTTAATGTATTTTCTTAAAGGGAGGTTTTGGAGAGTCGACAAAAAGGTGTTGTTTTTTCTCTTTTTCTTTGAAGTGACAGAACAGGCCTTGCCGTCCTCCTGTTTCCAAAGTGAGCCCCTTGTGGTTTCGTGTATCACGCTGCGTGATAATTAAGATCTGCCACAAACGCTTTTAGATTCGTCGTAGACTCGAGAACTCTAAAAATCTTCATTGTTGAGTGAACTGCACTTGTGAATTAAATTTAAATCTTTTGTAAATAATTTTATAATAACCCAAAGTTATCTCTATATATAATGCTTGTAAATAAAAATTAAATTGTTCCCGTGAACCTGAAAGTGATAATCTTCTTGAAGCCGTTATAGATCTAGCATAGGCCGAGACGTTTACAATATGATTATTTTAATACGTTATTAATCTATAATTTATGAAAATATATTCATATTATACTTATGATTTTTAGAAATATATCTGTTCTAACATCCTAAGATATTCAATGCAATAATAACAGTAACTGTTATCTAGATTGCCTTCGAAATATAATTAATTATTCTGGAACTAGTTAATTTATAATTTTTAACAAAACTTTTAATTGTTTCTACTTGTAATGTACTTTTTATCACAATTATTTTTAATAAAAAAAAAATGACCGAAAACATAGATGAAATATTTTTAGAACGTGAAAACATATGAAAAATCAGAAGTAAAAACTGTCAAAAATTAATCTGTTACAATCTTAAAAGCGATGAATTTTTGGATAAATGTTTGTACTGTAAAAATCGATTATTAAGAAAAACATACTGTTACATTTGAGATCGGATCACAGATAGTAGGTAATATTAAATACATGTTCTAAGGCAATAATATAGATCGAATAAGATAGAGAACAGCATAAAAAAAAATTGAGTTTCTGTCATGTTTCCAATGAAGAAGAAATATCTTCTAGCAGGAAGAGGAATAATTTATCAGGATAGAAGAATTGATACAGCACATACCGGAAAGTTCTTACCACTTATTGGATGAGATGAATACTTCAATACTTTTATTTAATTTTAGGCTTTTTTTTTCATCAGTTTGTTTGTTATTACTTCCTTTTACTGGTCTTATTTGTAAAGCTACTAGTTTTTTTTTTTTTTTTACATGGACCGAAAAATTTTTATTACAATATATATATATTGGAATCGATTGCAAAAACGCATGTTATGTGTAAATGCAAATAAAATATAACTATACTAATTTTTTAATATTTTAGGTCCTTAATGTATACACAGTTTGGCAAATCTATACATTTTTACATAGAAATTGCCTCGATTTCAATTGGTTGTAATTAATAAAAGAATTCTATGAAAAACAGTTATTTTAAAATAAAAAAAAATAAATCAATTTTAAAATAATTTTTTTAATATTAAATATAATAATTTTTACTAATTAAATAATTTTTTAATATTTTAAATAATAATTAATTCAATATTTTAAATAATAATTAATTCAATATTTTTAATAATTAAATAATTTTTAAAAATAATTTAATTATTTTTTTTTCCAATAATTAAATAATTTTTAATTTTTTTTTTTTTTTTTAATACTAATTAATTTAATATCTTTTAAGTAATGAAATAATTTTTTAACAATTAATTTAATATATTTTAATTATAATTAATTTACTAGTTTTTTAAATAATTAAATAATTTTTAATAATTTTTAAATAATTAAAAAAAAATTTAATATTTTAAATAATTAAAAAATAAATTTTTTAAATAATAATTCATTTAATATAAATTTTAAATAATAAGAACTTTTTGCCAACGAGTACTGAAGTAGTCATTGACAAAAAATTATGTTGGAGTAAGATTGTATTATTAAGTGGCAAAATTAATGGTAAAATAATAAGATTTAAGTTTATTTACATTCTTTCTAGTATAAGATTTTTTTCTTTTTTGAATCAGAAAATTTCTGTAACGGTTTATAAAAATTTCTAGAAATGTCTTTTAATTAATTATTTTAGTATAAAAAAACTTTTATTTTATCATGATCCGAAATTCAATTTATTAGTAATGAATTTATATGATTGCTTCACAACAATTGTTGTATGTCATATCAGAGTCGTAAACATAGTCATCTTACTTCTGCTACTTTTTATTTTTTTCTGAAAACTGTTTTTCTTGTCCATGTTTAATGCTTATAAAATTAGTTTTTATTCACAAATCAACAACTCTTTAAGAATTTTCACGTTGATTAATGGAAGTTATTTATATGTTCTTAAAGTACTCGATCACGAAAATGGTTTCAATAAATTTATTCTTCGAATTTATTTACTTCAAAAATTAGTTGGTTGCATTATTTCTAAAATAAAAACAATAATTGTTGCAATCCATCATTTCAATGTCCATTAAATAAGTTTGATGTCTATTTCTTAAATTGTTACGGAATAAACTTTTATCGTATATTAGATGACCAATGTAACGTAGAGTGACCAGTTCAACCTAGACGAACAATTAATTTTAAGTAAAAAATTTCAATAAATTTTTAAATATTTAGCATCATTATCTTGAATTTATAATTAACGTAAGGAATATCGAAAAAGCACACAATAAGATATAATTTATTCGCTTAAAATAATTTAAAAATATAATAATCAATTTAAAAATATAAATAATCAAAAAATATAAATAATAAATAAGCAAATTTTTTCTATCTTAAATATATTTACATTAATAGGGATATTTCATACAAAGCAGATTATATAAAAAAAATATATAATTAATTTTAAAAACTGATTTTTGATTGTTAACAAATATAGCTTGTTAATAAATTACTGATTCGATAATAAATACTTTTTGACTATTAGTTTTAATAATACATTTGGATGCCAGTTTATAAAAATGGTTTCAATGCCAAGTTTCGGATAACAAATAGGGAATTATATTTCGAAATTCGATTCGGCACGAATCGAATATTGGTTGGAGACAGCGAGAAAAAAAAAAAAAAAAAAGTAAACGAAAAAGAAAGAAAAATGAGCTACGAGCCGATCGAAGTAAGTCTGCGTTGAAATCATTTAGCCAAAACTACTGTTCCTAACCATTTTTCCTGCCTCGAAAAATTTCCTTTCTTTTCGAAAATGTTCCCACTCCGTCTCTTCCACTCAATCAAAGACAAACTGAAGTGAAGGCAAGAAAACGAACGGACAAAGAACAAAAAATAAAAAAGCGCGGGAAAGAACTGAAGGAGAGAATTGAGAGAGTTCGAATTTTCTTTGCGAATTTCCTTTTTTTTTGTTATCGCCATTTTGTTCTAGAACTGTTTTTCGCTCCATTTTCTAGACAATCTTCCTATCCCCCACAAAATAAAACGTTTACGATTTTATTTTATTCTAAAAGTTTATAGTGTTTCCTCTCTTTTTTTCCCTTGTTTTTATTCTTTCTTTTAAGTTTTCGTTCTTAGGTTTTGGGAATTCTTTCTTTTGTTTACGCGTCTGCGCTGTCTTCTTCGTAATTTGAAATTTTATTATTATCCCTTGCTTTGTTATATCAGTTCTGAATCGTGTTGCCACCCTCAGAAAAGAAATATCTCCCACTTTTTTTCTTTATTTTGAAACAGAATACGGAAAGAAAATTTGTTTTTTCAAATCAAATGCGAAACATTCTTTGTTTTTCATTTTTTAAACATAATTAGTAAGATTTGTATTTTATTTTGGTGCAAAGTTATTGGCATCAAACAGATGCGATGAAGTTGACATATTGAATTGCAAAGATTTTATTTTTATTCTAATCAATTGAAAAAATGCCCGTTTTTTGTTTAACAGTTTTGTAACTTGTAAACCCATTCAGAAGAGACAATATATATTACCTTATTCTCGAAATAAAAACACAAAAAGAATTTTGTTCTGAATAAATACTTATTATTTAATTTTTGCATTTAAATGTTTAAAATTAATGAAAAGATGCCTGCAAACACTACTGTGTGCCTCACTAATTCTAATTTTCACTACCATTCTAATTACAGTAATCATAAATGTCTATTGAAAGTAAAAAAGACAAATAAATAACGTTGTTAAGTTAGTAATTTTTCATTTATTATGAATCCCTTCGAACACTACTTGCACCATGATTCTGCCTGCAATCACAAATGCCTATTGAAAGTAAAAGATTAAATAGCGTCATTAAGTTAGTATGCCTACGAACACAATTAAATCCACCACTAATTCTAATTTCACTACCATTCTAATTTCAGTAATCATAAATGTCTAATGCAGTAAAAGACAAATAAATAAAAGTTAGTAATTTTTCATTTATTATGAATCCTTCGAACACTACTATATGCACCACTAATTCTAATTTTCACTACCATTCTAATTTCAGCAATCACAAATGCCTATTGAAAGTAAAAAAGATTAAATAGCGTCATTAAGTTAGTTATTTTTATTATTATGCCTAGGAACACAATTAAATCCACCAAATTAAAATTAACCACTAATTCTAATTTCCACTACCATTCTAATTTATATAATCATAAATGCCTATTGAAAGTAAAAGATAATTAAACAATTAATTCTAATTTTTCTATTCCTATTAATAACCAATTCAATTTTCACTACCATTCAGAAATTTCAATAAATCATAAATGTCTATTGAAAGTAAAAGATAATTAATTAATGTTATTAATGCGATTTTATTTATTATTTTAATTAATCCTTTTGCTGTTCTTAAAAAGGCAATGTCATTTTGTTCTGTAACTTTTTTACAAATGAAAAACTAAAATATTTCTTTCTTTATATCAAAATTTAAATTTAATTTCCATTTTTTTCCACATTTTTATAGTAATTATGAATGAAATAATTCATTTTATTTTTAAATCATTTATATTCGAAAATCTCATTTCTGGCATTATAAACATCTGACGACAATAAGATCGAAATCTAGGAAAGATATGATTCTTATTTTTATCTAATTAAAATCACTCCAAAACATCATTAATTTCTCCTATAAACGATAAATGCCATCTTTTCTAATATGCAAAACCCCTAAAAATGATAAACAGTCATTAGAATTGGAAATCCATTTTTACTTTTTTTTTGTGTTATTATTATTTTTCTTCTTATTATTTGAATTCTCATTGAATCCCAATTGGTGGAGCTCATATTTATCTTATCCAGTAGCGTGCCATCAAAGCAACTGAACGCTTAATCAAGAAGATGAAACTTAATCAAGCATATCGAATTAATCTCGATGTAAATTAAATAAAACATTCGACCAAATGGCAGAAGGTAAACATTGAAAATAAACATTGCCAAATTAATGGATGTCAGAGGATTATTCTATCGAAATAAGTTTGGTGCTCTTTCGACGTCGATTAATTTTCACTGGTAGTTAGTTTCTAAAAAAAGATGACTTTTCCTGGAATATTACCAAATGTTAATATCGGGGTATTTAATTTCTTAGAATGTAATACTAAGTTTTTAAAAGAAGATTCTTAAGTAGGCTGGCTTTGTATTGTTAGATAAATCATTGTTGGTTTACTGAATTAATATTAGAACTGATTATAATTTTTCTGCTTTAATGAAATTGGAAATGGGTTCCAATTGTGCAATTATTAGAATTATTTTTCTTTATTTCTTACTTTTTTTTTTTATTTGAATAACTGCATACTAATTGTTTGCATTTTCCTTCTTTATCTTTTCGGCACTCATACATGTATTTGCATATATTCTATTCAATCTTTAACACAAACTATTCAAGTGTATATTTTATTACATACATAGAGACACTAATTGTTAAATACACATTATTATTATTATTATTATTATTATATGAAACAATTAATTTTATATTTTTGATAAGAATGCTATATTCTGTATTATGCTACATATTTTTATTATGCTATATTTTTTTATTGTGCTATATTCTTTTTAATGTAACTTCCAATTTTTACTCGATTTTTAAAAATATTTATTATGATTTTTTTTTTTCTTTATTTTCAGGAGTTTATAATGGGAATTTAGTAAATTTTGTATTTACTACAATAAAAAATACTTTCTTTAAAAAAAAAAAAAGAGAAAATTCCTTTAATAAAATGTCAACATTTGTTCTAAAATTAATTCTACAATTTTTTATCTGTTTTTCAATTTTCTGATCATTTAAATAAATGCATATTTCTGTTGTGGTTTCTTATCCCACTTGATCAACAGCAACATCTAGACCAAGTCCATGCACCAGTGTGTTCGTATGGCAGGAAGGAAGGGGGGCTTCTGTCGGGATGGAAAACACCTTAGTTAGAAGTCTGACTTGGCTCCGTGTCGCTGAAGAAAGAGTACCACAAAGAGTAAAAAGTACCTTCAGGGAGAACTACGCTGCATTCGCGAATCGTATGAAAAAATCCGAAAAACCTCACACCACGTAGTCCGACTAACAAGGCAAGATGCTGAACATCAAAAAACACCATTGATACTGCAGTGTCTACAACAAAGCAGCCAGCGGATTGAACCTCAGCCCTAATGTTCACCAGCGGCACGCGATACCACTGAGCCACGAGTCGGGCATGCACTGTTCTAAATTTTTCATTTAAATTTGAAATTAAATTAAATAAATTTTTATAATTTCACGCTTACTCACAAATCTTTTTTTTTACTGTGTTTGGAGTAGACATATACTTATTTGAAAAACGTAAATTTTTATTATAGTTTTTGGTTTGCGCGTTTAAGTAAGGATAGATTTTTAGAGGTCCATTAAGTAATTATATTCTTTTTATTTACACTCCTGTCCATAAATTAAGGATAATGAAGTTCAGGCAAAGAAAGAGACAGAAGCAAAGCAAATTTGACTTATTTGTAAAGTCTATTTATTAAACAAAAGGTAAAGAGCAAAAAAAGATGCTATATGTTTGACATAATTAATAAAAATTGCGATTTTTACTCCCTGGAGCAAATTTCAAAAAAGAACCTATTTACAAAAAACAGTATAACATGTTCAGTATGATGGTTAATATGGAGTATGTCTCCCGGACGATGCAATACAGTCCTTACAACGCCTAGGCATGCTGAGTATCAAATTATCACTCTGATCTTGGGGAATATTACACCATTCATCAAGCAATGCCCTCCGAAGTTCCGGTTGACAGGTGGGAGGGGGTTGACGGGCGGCAATTCGTCGGCCAAGCATATCCCACATATGCTCTATTGGATTCAAGTCCGGTGAGTATGTTGGCCAATCCATACGGGTGATATCCTCCAATTGAAGGCATTCGTCTACAATGTTTGCACGGTGAGGACGGGCGTTGTCATCCATAAACAGAAATTCAGTACCCATAGCGCGCCCCGAAACAAACGTACATGTTGTTCCAGAATGACATTCCGATAGATGTGGCCTGTCACCGTTATACTCTGAACATGCAGGTCAGTTCTGGAACCAAGAATAATTCCTCCTCAAACGAGCCATCCTGCACCTTAACGGTGTCGTTCAATGGTGTTCTCTTGGTGGTAACGGGTACCTGGCGCCCTCCATATGAATGTCCGGCGAGAATCAGACTGCAAACTAAACCTGGACTCGTCGAAAAACATCACACCAGACCACTGTTGCGGTGTCGACAATGCATGCTCTACTCCAGGTTAATCGCAGGAGACAGTGAGTTGCGGTAAGTGGAACACATCTGACAGACCTACGAGCATATAGACCAATGTGCCCTAAGCGTCTGTACACGGTCTGCCTTGAAACTGTCGTACAGGTAGCTGAAGAGAGCTGACGAGACAGGTCTGATGCTGTGCACCGTCTTGTTTTTTTGGCAGTAACTGCTAAATACCGGTCCTCATTCGGCGTTGTAATTCGGGGGCGACCTGTGCTGTAACATCTACTCACATTACCATCATCTTGGAATTGTTGCCAAAGCCTGGAGATGACACTCTGCGCTATTCCAAGTTCCTCGGATACTTCCAGCTGGGTACGTCCACATTCCAGTCGTCCGATAATTCTACCACGTAAAAAATCATCCAAATGCTTCCTTTGTGCCATAACTATGCGGTTATTGCACTGAGAGGCTTTTAAAGCGCTTGTGAACAATTTTACTTCTTTGCCACCATTCCCTATATACCCCTCTCTTACACTCGTCATTGTGACGTACTATCCGCGCCATCTGGTGGTTTTCCTGTAATTTGCATATTCTTCTTCAAGATGTGTGTGATAATTCTACAGGTGAAATTTTTATTTTAGAGTTCATTTTCTGTGGATTCTGAATTATCCTTAATTTATGAATATGAGTGTGCATGGGATGGAAGAACTAAAAGTTTGAAACCACTTTTTTAAAAGTTAGTTGTTAAATACGGAGATTGCATTACTGTTTCTCTTGAAATATTTCTGAACTTTTTCTTTCACATTTCAGAGATATTTATTCCTCAATGAAAATTATATGGTAATATTTATCGAAAACCAGAAAATGTCATGTAATACATTATAGTTGTATAGATTATTGAAAATCATATATTTGATCGTAATTTCATTTTTAGGTCTGTTCAATTACGGCCATATGGCTTACGAGGTGGATCGGGACAAAGGTCCGGACGGGGAACCATCTTTGGCCGAAATGACGCGGAAGGCCATCGAAATACTGAGGAAAAATCACAGAGGATATTTTCTAATGGTGGAAGGTGAGCAGGAATCTCGCTTTTAATAAAGTTTGTAACCATGCTTCCTCCAACTCACTTGCAAGAGCGCCCTCTGTAGCTTTCAGGAGAAATGATCAGTAGGTCTCGAGACTCTACCCCCGAGAGAAGTACAGCGCAGCCGGCGCAACCACTGAGAAACGCTTAGTTTACAATTTCTCACTCCGGGAGAAAACATATTTAACATAACCCTGTGCATAAGATGGCCTACAAACTCTCCCCCTGAGGGAAAATATATATTCTGAGTATATTTTTCCTAAGTACAGAAAGTATATTTCCTGAGTATCTTTATTTTTGGCTTAGAAGTGGAATCCTTCCAAGAATCTAGAATTATCTGCCTTTAAATGCATTAAATATTGTATTCTCTAATTGTGTGTATGTGGTATTTGAGCGCTTGTAATTAAAAATGTGTGTTCTCAAACCTGTTTCAAGTTTTAGCCCAACCACACACAGTTATCAACCAGTTGCACAGCCCACAACATTTCAAGTTGAAATTTCTGAAAAATTCCTATATCTTTAATAAAAATTTACAATATTTTTTCATTTCTCATTAATTTGATTTTTAAGAGTAGTTATAAAAATGGAAAAAAAAATATTTTCAAAAGAGAAAATGAATTTAAATTCATGAAGTTAAAAAAATTATTAATCATGTTTTTCTGATATCTTAAAAATTCAATTAATCAATGTATTTAAAATAATAGAAATATATATAAGAATTTATTGAATAAATACAATTTTGGCTGAAATTTTTGCTAAATAGATGCAAAGCTTTATCAATACATAGAGGCTTATTAAGTTACTAGATAAAAGATTTTTAAATATTCCAGTCAGGTAATCAATAGAATTCATATCAGATTATGAATAAATTATTATTATATTGTTAATTTTCTAACTATAGATCAATGTATCTACACATTTGCTGTTAGATAATCATTTCTTTAGTATGAACAGTTTATGACAAGAATTTTCCCTATGTTATCTAAGTATAAAACTTTAGTGCACAACAAGTCATATTTCAGAGGAAGATTTGAAGCCAGTAGTTCAGTTAACTACTGGCTAAATTTTTAATAATTAATTTTAACAAGTTATAAAATTTTTTTTATTTTTAATTTTAACAAGAAAATATAATACCTTTTTCACACCGATTATTATTATTTAAGGCATATGTAGTCAATAATCTATCGATCACATAGTATGCAGGGTACCTAAAAATCCGTTTATTTTAAAATAACTTACTAATAAAAAAGCTACAACTATGCA
Source organism: Caerostris extrusa (assembly GCA_021605095.1). NCBI lineage: Eukaryota > Metazoa > Arthropoda > Arachnida > Araneae > Araneidae > Caerostris > Caerostris extrusa. The sequence continues at coordinate 48,998 of BPLR01018631.1, forward strand.
AATAGTACAGTAAACCGACTGCCTTCGATCTAAAGCAATTTTTTTTACGTCACCAAATAATTCGCTAAATTAGAAATTTCGTATAAAATATTTCTTACCTTTCTAGTCCAACAAATCGTAAAGGACGTATGGAAAAACTCGGGATGTAGTAGATAAATCCAAATAAATATTTCTAATTCGGACAAAATACAAATGACGATGTATAATACATAATATAATATAATATAATATGATATACTATACTATAATATAAATGACGATATAATACATACATAACTATAATATAATATAATATAATGTAAAAATGCATGCATATAACCAGCGCCTATCACGGGGACTACCAATAATGAAGTTCTTATACAAAGTACGGTTACAGTTTAAGTGGTAAGTGTTCAAAGAGTAACAGAAATGGTAAAAATTTCAAAGAGTTTTAGATGTGTAACATTTTCGATACAATCAATAACATAAATCATAAAGTGAAAGGGATTATATTTTCCAATAACAAAATAGTATAATAAAATTGACAATTATAAAATGGCATTTGGTTTGTACAGATGCGATACATTATTGTTTATAAACAGTTAAAAGCTTTCAATAGATGCAGACTATGTTTGACTACATTGAAGGAACACGTATTAATATGGTTTGGTTTGGTTTGCCGCTCTACGGTCATTTTGTGCACACTTCAGTTTAATTAGACTGGGACCTAACAAAGTTTAATGTGATTTCGAACCTGAAAGCCCGTGATATACAAAGCCATCCATTAACCAATTGGCCATCAGTCCGCCATTAATATGAGAAAGGGTATACATTGCCAATGCATATGGTAAAACGTTTTTAAAAATACTTTTTAATGATAAGAGAATAAAAATATTTTTAAATAAAATCTAGCGTCCCAGGCACCAACAAAATCCTTTTCAAAATCCTAATGCCCATCTGCGACTGTTCAGAATGACCCAAGATGTTAATTTTATAAAAAAAATAGTAGCCTAATACATATAAAGAAGATTTGTAAAAGTATTATATCAATAAAATGATTTTTTAATGTTGTCTTACATCTTAATGTAATCCATAGCTGCGATGGAAAAAAATAGTAATGAAATAATCAAATATCCAGTGCATTTCTGCATTTTACAAAATCAAAAGATTTTGAAAATTAAAATTCAACCCCAAAATCCCACATTATTTCAAACCAGAAACTATAAAGGAATTGCTGAAACCCACATACTAGGTGTTATAAAATAAAAGTTTCCTCATGTTGTTACAGGGGCCATCAGTTAATGATCACTCTAGTAATCATCATTTCAACAACGCCCACAGGGCAGGTGAGACATGACACTCTGGCCTTGGAGGATGCAGTGAGTGTGGCCTTGACATGACAATCGTGATCGGACGACACGCTTATAGTGGTCACAAATTTTTCTCTGACCATCCAGGGATATCATGAATAGGAACGTCTTAACAGGGCTTTTGGTTTCGGAACATCCTCAGGAGATCTGGTTTGCCGTTCTACGGTTATTTTAAGCACACTTTAGGCTAATTGACTGGGACCTCTTTGGATTTCGAACCATTTACAAACATCCATAACAATACGAGGATTCGAAATTCCTATGGTAACAAAGGCCAGAGCACTAGCCAATTAGCCCTCAGGCCACCCTCAAGAAGGAGAAAAGAGGTGCAAAGGAGCCACTACCTTTATCAAAAATATTTTTTTTTAATGTTGTACATCTTAAGTTTAGCTGCGATAAAAATAGTAAGTCCCCACTGAAGTGCATTCTAATAGTTATAGTATTTTGAAAATTAAAATCCCAAAATCCTCATTATTTCAAACCGAAACTACTGGAGGAATTGAAAACCCACATAGTAGCATTATAATGGTCACCTCTTGATGTTAAGCCAGGGGTAGCATTGATCACTCTCATCATTTCAACAACCCCTAATCACTCTATAGTGGTGTATACATAGCATTATAATGGTCACCTCTGAATCACGTCTAAGCCATAGTAGCATTATAAGTGTATCTTTTCTGATCACTATAAGCCATAGTAGCATTATAATGAAAATTTTATTCATTTGTCAGGAAAATTTTATAATGGTAGTTAATTTAGTGGAAGATTAAGTCACCACTGATCACTATAAGTTATAGTAGCATTATAATGGTCACCTTTAATCACTATAAGCCATAGTAGCATTATAATTGTCACCCTTCTGATCACTATAAGCCATAGTAGCATTATAATGGTCACCTCTAATCCCTATAAGCCATAGTAGCATTATAATGGTCACCTCTGATCACTATAAGCCATAGTAGCATTATAATTGTCACTTCTGATCACTATAAGCCATAGTAGCATTATAATGGTCACCTCTGATCACTATAAGCCTATAAGCCATAGTAGCATTATAATTGTCATTTCTGATCACTATAAGCCATAATAGCATTATAATGGTCTATAAGCCATAGTAGCATTATAATCACTATAAGCCATAGTAGCATTATAATGGTCACCTCTGATCACTATAAGCCATAGTAGCATTATAATTGTCTAATCACTATCTGATCACATTTACTATAAGCCATAGTAGCATTATAATGGTCACCTAAGCCATAGTAGCTAATCACTATAAGCCATAGTAGCATTATAATGGTCCCCTCTAATCATTGTCACTATAAGCCATAGTAGCATTATAATTGTGATCACTATAAGCCATAGTAGCATTATAATTGTCACCTCTGATCACTATAAGCCATAGTAGCATTATAATGGTCACCTCTGATCACTATAAGCCATAGTAGCATTATAATGGTCACTTCTGATCACTATAAGCCATAGTAGCATTATAATGGTCACCTCTAATCACTATAAGCCATAGTA
>BPLR01018632.1:0-60885 GCA_021605095.1 Caerostris extrusa
TTCTTTTCATGTATTGCTTGCTAAATTTCTCTCGGAAATTTAGAAGAGGTTGTTTCGAAAAATTTATATTGTTTCCTTTCATGGGTGAGGAGAAATATTTTCACTGGAAATTTTATACTTTCTCATACTAATCAAATCTTTCTACTAATTCTGCAGGAGAAACAGCATTGTTCCATTCATCCAAATATTATTCTATAAAATCAGTCGGAATCCGTTTTTAATTTGATTAGTGATTATCGAATATCTTAATTGATCGAACGTTGTTATTTTCAATGTTGATATCCAACCTTCAAAAAGTTCATGCGCAACTCCAGGAAAGTCTCGCCAGGTATTGTCTTAGGTTTTAATAATGTAGGTAGCACACAACCGACAGAATTTTTCAGATGTCAATATAAATCTCACTAGTAATATAACAGGTAGGCTGAAAAGATCATAGGCTGACAAGGAAAAATGCTCTACTAGTATTAAAACCATATGATGTTTAGTTAGGCCCTAACCTTCAAAAGACACTTGTATAAATTTAACAGCTGTTGCACTATTAGTATGTGAGTTATAAAGCATTTTTAGTGTTCAACACGTGCAGTCCACTCGGCTGACTGTCGATTGGACTCCGGTGTGAAATGATGGAGCCAGTGTTTCATCCATTGTCACATATCGGGTGTATTATGATTGAATAGCTCCAAACACTGCTTAGAATCATCAACTTCGTTGTTGTTTTTGGTCTACTGTGAGCTCTCGCGGCACCCACTTTGAACAGAGCTTTCGCATATCCAAATATTCATTCAAGGTATATCCAACACGTTCCCTTTTGATACTCTTTAGGTCTCAGCTATCTCAATCAACTTCACTTTAAGTTTATCAGAAATTATTTTTGTGGACTCTTTTGTCGGTAACAGACTCTTGGGGGCATCCACTGCGTGTGCATCGTCCTCAGTGCTCATTTCGCCTCGTTTAAATTTAGCAAACCACTTCTTCACGGTTGATTTTTTCCTGCTGCAAAGTACGAAGTAATATTTATCAAGCCAAGCCTTGGCTTCAATAGCAATGCTTTATTAACACACGAAATTCCTTTTATCCATTTTTTTCAAACTAACAAAATGGGCTTCACTAAAAATGCTATAACTCACATACTAAAAGTGCAACAGCTGTCAAATTTATACACGTGCCTGTTAAAGGTTAGAGCTAACTAAAAAATCATATGGATTTACTACTAGTAGCGCCATCTATGTGTCAGCCTGTGAACCCTTTCAGCCCACATGTTAATTCTATTATGTGTCATTTTTTAAGTCTTAATCTTCATTTTTTTACTTCTGGTTCAGAAGTTAACTGATTTCATTTCAAAGATGAGTAGTCCCAAACGTTGTGAAACTCATTTTTACCTCAGGTAATAATACACGAAAAACTTGTCTCTTAAAAACAAGTAGATACACACTAATATCTTCTTCAATAATGAATTTCTGCATTAAATTCCCCTAAATTCTACACAATAGTAGTCCCACTTTGTTTTCGCTCTACGGTCATCTTGTGCACACCAGGGTAAACAGTCCGCTAGAAATGATCGAACTCTAACAAAGCATTCATCTAAAAACATCCAATGTTTAGAAGCGGTATAAACAGTTCAAAAAAGGCAGGAGAACACGTCGCAGAGACGAAGCAGACTTTTCACTCATATCATTCCCAAATTGTATTGGGTGTAACTCAGCTCTAGGCACAGTGATGTGGTTTTGATGTAGTAGTAGTAGTCATACTAGACAGGGACCTACTGTTTAAAAGGGATACTGAAGCACTATAAGCAACCATCACACCGCAGGGACTCGAACTCGAAAACCTGTGATACCGAGAGACAGAGAGCTGGCCACTCAGCCATCAGGCCCCATTTTTAGATTTACAGTGATAAATACGAATAACTAAATTAAATCTTACAGAATACATTTTTTATCGTAATTGAAAAATTTTCACTATTCATACTGCGTTGCTTTATTTAATTTATAGGACAGTATAATCAAATATGATATTATAGGTAAATATTTAAACGTAATATTGTGGGTTATAAGGAATATTAGCTTCTAGTAAATAAATTTAAACTGTATATTCCTAACTTTTCATCCCTTTTTGATAATAATTGAACAATAAAATAAACATGTCCCAAAAAGAAAGTATCAATGTATCTTATAAGATGGATGTTTTGAAAATTTTGAAAATTAATATATTTTAATATATCTTTATAGAGACAATATCATTAAAAAAAACCGTGTATTTGTTTAAAACAATAGAATGTTTTTTTTTAAGCTTCCGAGACACAATAAATTATACGTTATAAGATTTTCATACTTTTTGTCTCCTAATAACAATATAAAACATATTTTTTTTTGTTCTAATGCAGCTGGCAAACACTGCATTAAACAAAAAAGTTGTCTTTGATGCCTTAAGGCAAGCGTTGCACCGACATTCCCTCACTTTGCACTATCCAGGGGATGCGTGTAGCTTGAAGATAAGCCACGGAAGCGGAGTAACAATGCCCCGTAAAGCTTTACGATCATGTTAGACCGGAATCTGCGGTTTAAAGTGAAATCCGAACCCCTGTAAATATCCTGCTCGGCCACGAACCCTGAGCCCTGTGGTACCGAGTGCCAGAGATTTAGGCACTCGGCCGTTCAGGCCCCACAATATAAAACAAAGAATTCTTGAAAAACAATTATAAAAGAATTTCAAAATGCAAATTTTTTATTTATTATACAAATTTTTAATTATAATCCCTTTAAATCTTTTTTAATTGTGAAACATTAACATCATTCCAATGTTTCAAAACAAAAAAATGTAAGAATTTTTAAAAAAATTATTACACAAGTCTATATACAAAAATTTTAGTTGTATAAAAGCATATACTTCTAAGAAAAATTAAGCAATTCTCACATTCTATGATTCAAAAATCAAAATTGCTATAAAAGACAGAATCATCCATAAAAGTTATATTTCAATACTTAAATAAAATAAAAAAATACATCTTACAAAAAAAATTATGCATAAATGTAACAATATAATATTTAACTTCAATTATAGAATAATTAATTACTAAGCTGCAATTGCTGTCACAAAATTCACTATAACAATCCAAACATTTTTTTTCTTACATACATACGCTTCTTTTTTAATAATTCGAAAAGCATTCGGAAATGATATTTAATTACAGGATTTACTCTTACACTCAATAAGTGACAAAACAAAGGTTCATTTCAATTAATCCCAATTAATTTGGTGCTTTCAATAAAAACTTATGAACAGTAATTTGCATTTTCTATTAGAAAATCACAAATTAAAAGAAATTAATAAATATTAATGAAAGATAATGAAATTAGTCTTAAGAAAACAAATTAACTTTTTGGTGACAAAAAGTGATCCATTATGATTTCAATGCGACATGTTTTCATTCATCCCTGTATTGAAATGGAAATTTGGGGGAAAATAAACACTCTTTGAAATATACTCCTTGAAAATTAATTGATTACTTTATTTTTAGAGGACTAATAACCCTATTATTATTTTTTTTAGTTTTTGTTTGCAGATTTAACTACTGATTTAAAAATAAACATTGGATGTTTTTAAACCGAATTTTTAAACAAAAATGAATGGAATGAAATATTTTGTGTGTTATTTATTAAATAGCTGTTTTGAAAACTGTATATTAAAAATACTTAACATTATTTCTTCTTTTTTTTTCTTCATTTTATTTTTAAAAGATTTCATTTGATATGGTAATGTAATTTAAATTTTCAATAAATTTCGTCCTGGCAATTTTGATTTTATTTACTAATTAATTTATCGCTTGCAATGTGCTTGTTTTTTGCTTAATTATATTACTTTTCTTATTGCTTTTTGTTTCTACTATATTTGAAAGAATTTTATTAATGAAAAAGAATATTTAAATTGAATAGGAAAGCTATATATTTAAAATCTCTGAAAAACTTTTTATAGAATTTTTAATTAGCACCAATTTATGGTAAATTTTTACATTTCCATAATAAATATAATTAATGATTGGACAGAATTTGCATTGGGACATTTTTAATTATCTATCATTGTTTGGATTTATTTATTATAAATTAAGTATTTTCTATATTAAAAAATGTATTTTTGTAAACCTTCTATTGAAAAAAATTATTTAAATTTTCATTTTTATTAACTTTATTAAACTTTCTTTTATTAATAAACTTATTTATTAAACTTTCTATTGCTTAACTTCGTCTAAATAATCCAAAATATATTTTCGGTTAGATCTTTTATTAAACATAAATTTTAAAGTAAAAATAAAAATATTTTTCTTGCCATCATAAAAATATACAAAAAAAAATGAATACCTCTATAGAAAACTACAAATTTATCTGTTCTGCCGGCATTATTTTAAAATAAAAACTATTATATGAATTTTTCATCATTTTAAAGCATAATCAAATTTAGTTTTTATCCTTTTTAGTTTCGCTTGCTACAGTTACTTTTTTAAAAATAAATTCCTTTCATAATATGTTTTTCATATTTTTATATTACTGCTAAAATCTTTAAAACATCATTTTTGTCTAATAAGATGTCATAAGCGAAACTACCATTGATGCATTTTTTCTACTTTTTGTGACTACTTAACAAAATGGCGACTAATGGTACTCCGTCGCATTAAGCTGGTTGTATAAAGAAAAATGATAATAAAAGGCCTAATGATTTAACAACTTTCTTTCATGAAACATTACATAATAAAAAATAATGATAATATTTATTGACTGATATGTTCAGCTGTTTCATTTTGATTTTTTCTTTATTTGTTTCTAAACATTCAATGAATTTTAAGAAAATTTAAAGAGAAAATAATAGAAGATGAAATTTTTACTAATAATCATCTTTTAAGATGACACTAAGAAATAATACAAACCTTATTAAAAATGATGAAAATGTACAATGCTAACCTATAACATTAATTCTCAATAATAGTTTCAATCACAATGGAGATCAATTGTTATTCAAATCTCAATGGAAGATCAGTTACAATTGAGGATCAATTATAATTTAAATCAATGGAGATCAGTTACCATGAATGGAGATCAATTATCCTTACATCAATGGAGATCAATTATCATTCAAATCAATGGAGATCAGTTATCATGAATGTGGAACGATTATCATTCAAATCAATGGAGATGAATTATCGTCAATGGCGATCATTATAAAATTTCAAAACATTCCGCACTTCATTTCTGTTACCACACACTTTTATTGCAGTATTTCTAATCTTTGGTCTCCTTCCTTGGCGCAACTGCCCATGGTGGGCCAAGACCGTCTGCCTACTGGGATATTTCGGGACAGAGTTTTTTTTTTACGTGATATGGTTGGCCCTATTCCCAACTCTCTACAGTTTTATTAGAACCATGGTCCAGGACTTGAGGGCGTATAAGTTTGTTCGAGTCCCCGTGGTACCATAGAATCTATTGGTTCGGAATCCACTCTTAAGCGGACTGATATGACTGTAGAGCGTCACGGAACCCAATCATTTTTTCACCCATATAATTCCCAAATTCTAAAGGGCAACTCAGCTCTAGGCACAGAGATGTAGTGTGGTGTAGTAGTAGTCATATTAGACAGGCATCTAAGGTTTAAAGTGGATTCCGAACCACTGCAAAACATCCATGGTCCCCCGGGACAAGAAACCAAAACCTGAGGGGAACTGAGCAGAGAAATTGCAGTACTTACATTATTAAAATGATGGTAATTATAATAGAAATATTCAACGTGGTATCGATTAATATTTCGACACTTCATAATAATACATTACATATTTTAGGTGTACACTTACTATCTTGAAATATGAAATTAAAAAATAATAAATATTAGACATTAGGTATAATTCATGCGTTTTTTTTCCCCTTTAAGAAAGACATTTATTTCATTAAAACATTAATACATCAATCATAGATTGTCATAGACCGCTATTTTTCTCATCGTTAAAAGACGAATTCAACATCGAAAATATGACTCGTATTTTGAGGCTATCTATGAAATCAAGCTAATTTTGGACTTCCTTAAAAGAAGGCCTGTCGTGCTACAGACAAGCCATCTGTTATCGATCGAAATAAATCAAATCAGAAGTGAGAATGTTTGTGGAATAGAGCGGGTTATGCAAGACTTTCCGTCGTAGCATTTCCAAACAGTGACGGATCTAGGTCCGATGGCGCCCTTAGGCTGTGGATTTGAAGCCATTATATATATATAATATATAAATATATTATTATTATATATAATGGCTTCAAATTATATATATATATATATATATATATCTTATATATATATATATATATATATATATATTGGTAATATGACGAGCAAATAAAAGCTACATTTAGATTTTTTAAGAAAATGTATGAAAATCTAACGTCAATAGATAAATGCTATACTTAACGAATTTTAGTACCTATTTGTTAGATATTTTAAATTTTACTAACACGATTAATTATTTTAAAAATAATTCTACCCTTTAAATATTGACATCTTGAGTCTGTCAAAGCAAGAAAGGAGACATTAAAATTCGGTCTTACAGTTTAAAAACAAAATCGATTTCAAATTTTTGCGCTCGAAAAGTTTGCCCTGGGCCTCGCGAGCCTAAATCTAAATCCGTCACTGTTTCCAAATAGTTTTTATATGTTTCACAACATGTGGACAAGCATTTCTATGTTAAAATGGCTTTGTTGTGTCGTCTTTCTTATTCTAATTTTTTTTTTCAATGCTCGTCTTAAATAAATACAGTCGAAAATTTACATTATATAATCATTATAATAATACATTATACATTATATAGTAATAATATAATTACATCATAATTCATTATATAGCAATTTACATTTTAAATGTTTCTCGACTTGTGGAAGAGTATTGCTATGTTAAAATGACTTTGTTGTGTCGTTCATTTTCTTCGACCCGCCCCGTTCAATGTTCGTCTTAAATGCATCAGTTACAGTGAAAATTTACATTATATAATTATTATAATAATACATTATATAGTAACAATATAATAATGCGTAATAGTGCATTAATATTTATTTACATTTAAAATGCGTTTCAACATGTGGACGAATATTGCTATGTTAAAATGACTTTGTAAAGCCAAGTTCATATTCTGATTTTTTTCTTTCAATGCTCATCTTAAATGTATCAATTTCAGTCAATAATTTACATCAACAATTGTTTACAAGGTTTTAGCTGCTTATTATTTTTTTTTGACAGACCAATGAGCTTTTGGTTTTTATATCAAAATTACCAAAATCTTTGGTCAAGTCATTCTTTGGTCTGTCTTAGTCTGTCTTTGGTTAAAGTCATTCTTAACTCTTACATCTGGTGCATGTTTATCAAAAACATTCCAGACAACAAGACAACGTTCTTCAACTGCACTGTTTACCAATAAAACATAAAAAAAAAAGAAACTTTCCTTTTGCTTTTTCATTACAACATTCGATATGTTAAATGCTAAAAAAATATGCTTTTTACATTTCAGCTAAAAAATGACACATGCTTAACATAAAAGTCTAATAACAAATGCATGATATGAAGTAGTTGTTCAGTTAATTCTTCTGAAAATAGACAATTATAGAAACTGCACGAATTAAGTTTATAGCTTAATTTAATGCAATATATTGGACATGACATAGATGAATAACGCTAATTTCGGACACTAACGCTTAATCAAGATCAATCATAATAAATCATCAATATTTTCATGGATTCACTCTTAATTTCCATATCATAATGCTTTCATGGGAGACTTTCTTTGAATATCAAATCAATTTATCATCCTCCACATTTCTTTTCCTTAAAATAAACAAACGGGAAACAAACGTCCTTTTTTTGTTACAAGTGACATTAAAAGACCTTAATTTGCACCAGCAAGTGTTTCACCAAATTATAGTAGCTCATGATTTTTCTTTGACTGATCAATGTGATCTTGACTTTTTATAACAGAATTACTGTCTTTGGTCAATAAATTATTTGATCTGTCTTAGTCTTTGGTCTTTTGGTTAAAATCATTCTTAACAAGTTATTTCAGCTGGCGCATGTTTTTGGTAAACATCTCAAGAATTCAAAACTTCAACTGCACTATTTCCCAATAAAACATAAAAAAAACTTCCTATTTTCTTTTTTTCATTACAGTATTCGATAAATTAAAACATAAAAAAAATGGTTTTTACATTTCAACTAAAATGACACATGTTTAACATAAAAAGTCTAACAGTAATTGTATGGCACGAAGTAGTTGTCAACCTCAATTCTTCTGATAATAGACAATTGCACGAATTAATTTTATATCTTAATTTAATGCAATATATAGGACATGACATAGATGAATAACGCTAACCTCGGACACTAACTCTTAATGAAGATCAATCATAATAAATCATCAATATTTTCATGGATTCACTCTTAATTTCCATATCCCATTGCTTTGGAGACATTCTTTGAATAGCTAATCAATTCATCATCATCCACATTTCTTTTCCTTAAAATAAACGAATTGGAAACAAACGTCCTTTTTGTTACAAGTGACATTAAAAAGACCTTCTCACCTTCGAATATGCCGAAGTCGTCGTTCATTTATAGAATCTAATATTTTTATCTTCTCCGCGTGCTCTGATGACAGTCGTTCATTTAACTGTCAAATGGCGTGACTGCATGAAAAAATGTTACGCCCTTCTATCTGCATGTTATGAAGGGCTATTATGGACCACAACCTCTCTCCATGTACCATGTCAGAACTCGCTGCTGGAACAGGGCTCGGCATAATCAATCCAATGGTGTTGAAATGCAATGGACGTAGCGGACGATGTGTATATGTTTTAATAATTAATTTTAAGTGTTGTGTGGAAATTGTGTTGAGGCCAGAAAATTGAGTTTCTTTGGTAATAAATCTTGGTGACAAATTGTGTGCAAAAGAAAGCTATCTATTCAAGAAATTATTGATAATTGTTGAAGATCCTGTTTGGTCAAAGTTTTCGTCATTTGATTATTTAGGATAGTTAAAATTTTAATGAATCCTTTGTCATCTATAAATTTTAATATTAAATGATTTCACAATATTTGGAATTTTTTTTAATAATATGATAATAAAATAGAAAAGATCTTAATATAAGTATTAGGCAAATTATACCAATATATAGTTGTCATAAACTTTAATTAAGGAAGAATATACATTTTTTTTTTAATAATGCAAATGATGATAATAATAATTCGATAATTTTGATAATAAAATATCTATATATATAATAACAAAAAATCTAAGAAAAAAGCAAGAATTTTGTTAATAAATATAAAAATATTGAAATTTTTTTTGATTATTAAAATTACATCTTTTTTTTTTTATTTTACCATAATTAATGTTTTACGGCTCCTATGATTAAGTCACCGATGTTTGTTTAAAATTCTTTATAAGACCACATAATAAAATTACTTTATATTTTTTGTATGCGTTTTTAAATTTTCAGCCAATGATATCAAATTAATGAAGATAGTTTGTCACCATATTAACTAAATGAGCTTTGATTTTAGGAACTCTGTTAACTATTTTTTTAAATACATGAAGTGACAAAAGTCATAAGGATACCTCTTAATATCGTGTCGCGGCCCTCCTTTCGCCCGGCGAAGTGCAGCAACTCGACGTGGCATGGACTCAACAAGTCGTTGGAAGTCTTCTGCAGGAATATTGAGCCATGCTGTCTCGATAGACGTCCATAATTGTGAAAGCGTTGATGGTGCAGGATTTTGGGCACGAACAGACCTCTCGATGATGTCCCATAAATGCTCGATGGGATTCATGTCGGGCGATCTAGGTGGCCAGATCATCGTTGGAATTGTAGAATGTTCTTCAAACCAATATAACAGTTGTGGCCCGGTGACATGGCGCATTGTCATCCATAAAAATCAAAAATCGTTGTTTGGGTACATGAAGTCCATGAATGGCTGCAAGTGATTCCAAGTAGCTGAACAAGCATTTCCAGTCAATGTTCGGTCCAGTCGCACCAGAAGACCAAGTCCATGCCATGAAAAAACAGCCCACACCATTACGGAGCCACCACCAGCTTGAACAGTGCCTTGCTGACAGTTTGGGTCCATGGCTTCGTGGGGTCTGCGCCACACTCGAACCCTACCATCAGCTCTTACCAACTGAAATCGTGACTCATCGGACCAATAACGGTTTTCCATTCATCTAGGACCAACCGATATGCTCACGTGCCCACGAGAGTCGCTGCAAGCGATGTCGTTCTGTCAGTAAAGGCACTCGAGTCGGTCTTCTGCTGGAATAGCCCAGGAAAGCCAAATTTCTCCGCACAGTTCTAACAGACAAGTCCCTTGTACGTCCCACATTGATTTCTGCGGTTATTTGACGCAGTGTTGCTTGTCTGTTAGAATTTACGACTCTTTGCAGACGTCGCCGGTCTCGGTCGTTAAGTGCAGGCGGTCGACCACTGCGCTGTCCATGGTGGGATGTTATGCCTGAAATTTCATACTCTCGGCACACTCTTGACACAGTGAATCTGGGAATGTTGAATTCCCCTAACGATTTCGAAAATGGCATGACCCATGCGTCTAGCTCCAACTAACATTCCGCTTTCAAAGTCTGTTAATTCCCGTCGTGCGGTCATCATCACGTCAAAACCTCTTCACATGAATAACTTGAACAGAAATGAAAGCTCTGCGAAAGCACTGCGCATTTATACCTGTTCTACGCGATGCTACTGCCATCTGAAAATTTGCATATTGCTATATCCCATTTTTTGTCACTTCAGTGTATATGTAGAAGGGATAGGAAAAAGGAAGTTTGTTTTTTGGCATTGTTTATTTATTGCTAATTGCTAATTAAAAATTTGTTTTCACCTGATTACTGTTTCATAAAAATCTATTTTAAGTTTAAAAAAAAGACTTATTAGGAATTTGGCCAAACGATTTTTTAACAATGAATAGTTGAAGGAATTGAATAAAAGATTTAGAATTTAATATTTTAATAAGTTAGTCTTTAATTTTCAATATAAACTGGATTGAAATGAAAAATTTGATATCATATAATTATAAATTAATATTTTTAAGGAAGTATATGGTTTGAAATTATTTGTTTGGTAGTTCACTTTTTATTAACTCATTATTTTAATATTGATCAATATATTTTAAATATTTTTCTCACTTCATATCTCACAAATATCGATGATTACAAAGAAATTGAATTGGAATATCTGTTGAATCTTTTATTAGAATCGTAATACATATTGTTAAATTGTGTTACGAAATTAAATAACTTTGTAAAATTAATAACGGACAGAACTATACAGTTATATACTGAATAGTTGTTTCATTATTTTTCTGATTATATAGTAAACAATTTTCTTATATGACATAAAATAAACAACAAACACATTTCTTCAAATAATGGAATAGCATCAGAATTACATGTATGTCAAATTTATAATTCGATTTAAGTTATAAGCATATTCTTATTTCTTCTTTATTATATTTTAATTCATTGTTGTGATTAATATTCGATTTCCACTTTCATTATGAATATTTTATGAGAAAACAGTTTAATTTTCAAAAACACACAATTTAAATAATCTATAATTTTCAATGAATTTTGAATGGAAAAGACGTATTGTCTAAAAACAGGAAATCCTAGAAATTTTAAGATCTTTTAAAGATTTTTATATAGACATAATCCTTCTATTCATCATCGAAAAATTATTTTCACAGGTGTGAAAATGGGCAGGTTAAGAGCCATTAATAATTTCCAGGCTTTACTTAATACACCAAAGACAAATAATAGGTAGCATAGGTGTTCGAAAATACCAATAAATCAAGATAGAATGACATTCAATAGCTCTACAGTAAATTGTTTTAATTGGACAAAATGCATTCTTTTACCAAAGGCTCAAACATGGACTTCGAAAATGGATTATAAATAATGCTCTCCCTAATTTCAGCAGTAAATACATTATTATTTTTTTCCAAGAGTCAGTTCTTTCATACTCTAAGGCTGCGTAAGTTAATTCTTTAAAATATGGCTTTGGAGGCGATTTAAAGAACTTTTAAAAGAGGAACACTGCATAATTATTCTTTAGTAGAGCTGCACTAAATCACAATGGAAGTCTCTAAGCTTACTTTCTTATCCACCAAACCATTTATTCAATTTGTACACATTTAAAAGGAAGGTTTTTCAAAAGTGGTATAAGACAACAGAACAAAGGCTGCTCAAGAAATTGTTTTTAAAAATATGTCTGTCCAACAAATTACAGTAAACATTGACAGTCAAGAAGCAGTAAGTAAATTACTAAAAAAATGAAGACATTATTATGTATTGAGAAAATTCCTCTGTTATAATAAAATTTAAAATAATGATAAAAGTAAAACAGAAGATTACACCATAACAGTTTAACTATAAAGGAAATTTAATTTTCCATGGACAAACTATTTTTAAACCTTTTAGTATATACTAATTCGTTTTCTTAAAAATTTAATTATGTTTATCAAATTTAAATGCTGTCAAACAAATTAATTGGATTAAGTGTAAAAATTTGATGAAGTCCTTAAAGTGAGATTAAGAAAGATAAAAGTTTTACAGAATTTAAGAGTAAAACAGTTATCTTGACTAAGAAATAATTGAGATGAAATTATATTGAACTTGCAAGGAAAGTGTTAACTTTTATTTTTAAAAGTGAAAGAAAATTTACATTCTTTTCTTGGTTTGATAGATTATGTTTTGGTTTTACTATCGGAAAAGTGTCATAAAAGTACTTGCAGAGTTAGCCATTAAGGTTTGTTTAGTGATATTTAGATATAGATATTTATAGATTAGATATATTTAGATATTGTTTCAAGATAAGTGATCTTGTTAAATATAAAATATTTTCTTCTCAATAACATATTATTAAAATGAATATCTCGATCATTTTCAGGATGCAAAATTTTAATAAAAATGTCAAACAAATTTAATGTTAAAATTAAAATATAATATAGTGAATTCAATTCAAATTTACATTACATTTATTACATTTGTAAATATTGTATGCCTTCCGTTTTGATTAAACTATTTCTGGAAAGTTATTGCAATGCAGAGTGTTAATGAATTTATTCTGTCAAAATTAATAATTGAACATAAGAATATTTATATTTTTTAAATGTATGTTTACTATTTTTGTAAAAAATTTATAAGAAATATTTGATTATAAAAAATAAATTAAAATAACAAATTAATAATGTTTAATTAATTATATACAAATATTTTAATATATAGTTAAATTTACTGAATATTTTTTTTTTATTTCCAATGGCTAGGCAAAAGTTACATAAAATAATAGCACTAAGAACACTACGACTATCAAGAACTAAGAACAAAAAAGACCAGAATCATTGTCTAATGAGCCATCTTGTTTCAAAATATCTCGATTCTTCTATAGGTCCACGAAGAGCCCAACATCGTGTCTCGCAGACAGGCGAAATCGTATCTCGCGGCAAGGCAATCGTGTGTCGCAGATAGGCGAAAGGTTGCCACTGCTTTGCGACTTAGTTTATCGGGAATAAAAGAGGGGTTTAACCTCCTCCAATTTTATAGGGCTGAAGATCCTGCCAAAAATTAGATGTAAATAAATGTTATAAAAACAGTTTTATCCTCCAGTAAGGAATGGCTGTATTAGGATGATGTTGTAAGCTGGCTCCACTTTTTGCAAGAAGTCCACTTGTTCATTACCCAAAAGATTACAATGGATCAGGCACCCACTGAAGAAGCATTTGTTTCTCCTTTAAAGTAAGAGTTCTCAACAATTCTTGACATTGAAAAATCTCAGGTGTCAATGAGTATTCAGCAGAGCTAATTAATTAGATAATTGCTAAAGAATCTGAAAGAAGGACTGTTCTTTCAAACTTATAATGGATAGTTTTAGGACTAAATATAAAAAAAAAAACTAAATAATAATTAAAAAAGGACAATAAATAATATTATTATTAGATTAATCTAACAGAAATTTATTAAGGATTTTATGTAAAAAGGTAGAGTAAAGGAAGTTGTACATTACTTCATTAGTTATTAAATCCGAGCATAGTTTGAAAAGGCTTTTGTTTTGATAAAACTTGACAAAAAAAAAAAAAAGGTATGGGGGGATGAAGTGAAGAAGAAGATATTTCAAAATAAAAGTCAATGAATACTCCAAAAGGATTTTGTGTAATACAAAACTGTCTTCTTAAAAAAAATGATATCTGTCCCTCTCTATGTAAAAATGGCAAAAAAAGAAAAAAAAGATCTCGTACGTGTTGATTAAGGCAAGGGTTGGGGGGATAAATCTGCAATCTTAAAAAAATTCTGAGAAGAAGAAAAAGATATTTCAAAATAAACTAGTCAATGATTACAATAAACAAAAAATGATTTTGCTTAATAAATAAACTATATTTGTTACCTGGAATTTATTTCACAACACTTCTTAAATCCTCTTTCCAGTATTCAACTAGCTATCTACAGATGACCCTCTCTATGTTAAGAGCATGGCTATTTAAAAGAGTTGGTGGCTGCAAGAAAAAAAAAAAAAAAGAAGAAGAAATAAGGCAGATCTCGTTACGTGTCGTTGATTAAGGCAAGGGATCGCTATCCCTTTCTTTGGGCTCTCTAACAGTGTGCCGAAGCTTCATTAGGATCCTTCAGGGAGCATCTCTTGATGTCGGTCGCCATTGCTAATGAAGATCTCTAATTCGGGATGGAACCCCATCTTCTTTGCCCCATTCCTCCCCCTCTTGCAACTCATTGAAATTGGAATGAGAAGTAAGTTTGGGGGTGGGGATTGGACTTGTGCGGCAAGGAACATTGTGTAATTCTTAAGGAACTCTGCTATAGGGACGACTTTGGTCGTAAATAGCAAATGAAAAAGAAGAAGAAGAAGATGATGAAATAAAAAATTACCTTTCTCCTAAACATTAAAAGGAAGCTCGTTATTCATTTTGTGAAAACGCTTTTGAGAGATTTTTCGATCAAACTCGCATTTGCATTGAAGCAGGATAAATTATTTATGATCACGAAAGTTTTTCATTGGGGGGTGGGGCATAGAGTGGTTTCCATCCCCCTTTACAAGTTATTTTTGTTGGGTTTTTTTTTAAGAAAAAGTTTTATGGAAGTTTGAGGAGGACTTCCACATCAATTCGAAATTCAAGATTGCCTTTGAGTTAGTCTGAAAAGGACTGCGGAATCGTAACCTTAACTTTAAAATGAAAGAAGTGAATTGACACAAATGGTTCGCCAAAAAAAATCGGAGAGCAGGAAAATGATTTATTTTTACATTTCAGGTATTCGATGAAAAATATATTTACAAGTTTATTTTATGAACAAAGTAGGTTTTGAAAAGAATAAATATTTAATCTAATGCAATAAGTTTTATCACAGAAATATTCAAAAATAACTCATAACTCAATAAACTCAATTTTATATAAATAAAAATATATAGAAGTCACAATTTTTAATATTTTACAAGTAGCATAATGAAGTAAGCGTCACCAGAATGTAATTGAACTTTTTTTCTTCAATACATTGCATACATATACCAACAATAATCAAATAGCTCATCAGAAAAAAATATATTATTCATTACATGTAAAAAAAATATTTATCTATTTATTACTTAATTGATCATAAAAAATGATTAATTTGTAATAAATACAATTATCTATTTTCAATGCTATTAACTTAATCAGACAATCGACTTCTGTAATTTATTACATGATAAATAATTAGTAATAAATACATTATGTATTTCTATTATCAGCGCTATTTACTTGGACATAATTCAGACCATCAACTTCTATAATTTATTACATAAATAATTAATAATAAATATATTATGTATGAGTATCTATTTTCAATGCTATTAACTTGGACATAATTCAGACAATCAACTTCTATAATTTATTGCATGGTGAATAATTAGTAATAAAAACATTGAAAATCTATTTCAACATTATTAAATTATGCATAATTCAGACCATCGACTCCATCGTATCTCTTTCAAAGAGAATTGTATCCTTGTCATTTTTTCACATTCACATATCATTCATATATCCTTGTCATTTCATTCACATGTCATTTTTCACATGTTTTCTGGTTACATGTCTGATATTTAAAATAATTTTTACTACAAAAATATTCATTTATTTTATTTAGAAAAAAAAAGAATTATTCCGTTAATTTTAAATTAGTACTATTAAAGTCAGAGAAAAATAATGTATATTTCAGTTTCTTATTATGTACATGATTTCACTAACTACAATATCAAATTATTTGTGACGTTAAGTAATTTTAAAATTTTCATTTTACTAGAAAAAGTACAAAATATAGATATCTTAACATTGCATACACTAACATTAATCAACTTTTAACCATAATTTTTCATTCTTCAATAAATCTTTGTCATGCTTTATTAAATTATTTATTTCATATTTTATGGATTTTTTTATATCTTCACAATTTATTTAAGTGATGTCATTATAAAATCAAAAATATCTCTTTTGTCTTTTCTAAGAGACTTCACTTTCGACTACTAAAATTATATTAAATCTGTCACTTTATTTTATAGAAGTCATCCTTTTATTATGTTGTTTACAATCTTTTAAAATGAAGTACACATAAAATAATCGAACGTAAACTAAACTATTTTTTTATCATAAACGATAAAACTTTTTTTAAAAAATGCAATTTGTTTTAGATCAACATTTTATTTTACAAAACTTGAAAATATGCTTTAGTGTAACTATGATCAATTAATTTTTATGTCCTTTTTATTTTAGAAATTAAAATATAATTCAGCCATTTTATTACACATTAGAAACCAAACTATACTCCTTTGATTCATCGCAGAGCTTTCTGGATCATAATATGATATATCGCAGCTATTATTTCTAGATATCTTCATCTGTACTTAATAAAAAAAAACTTACAACTGAAAGAAAAAAAAATATAGATAATTCTAGGCAATAAATATCTCACAAGCTTCTAGTCTGGCTTTTGTACTGGAGGACATCCAATCAAATGTCTGTTAAACTACATGAAATTGAAATCGAATCACTGTTGCCAGATGCATGATACAAAAAGTGTGAGAAATTCACGAGGGAATTCGGAATTCGATAAATACGAAATATCACAAAATACTTGTTTTAGTCTGGAATTAATTTTCATCCGTGTTTTGTTCCTGATTTTCCAAAAGGTACATATATGAGATATATTTATACTAGACATTATACCTTTACAATCTTTTGAAATGAAGTAACATAAAATAATCAAACGTAATATTAAACTATTTTTTATCATAAAGGATAAAATTTAAAAAGGAAAGTAAATATTGTTTTAGAGCAACTTTTTATTTTACAAATATTAAAAATATGCATTGTTAGAACTATGATCAATTTGTTTTTACCCTACTTTGTTTTTTGTTTTTATTTGTTTTAGAAATCGAAATATAATTCAGCCATTCAGATTACACATAAGATTCAGAACTATCATCATCTCAATCATCACCAGAGCTTTCAAGATCATAATACGATATATCGCAGCTATTATTTCTAGATATCTTCATGTCTACTTATTCAAAAAAAAAATAATATATAAAGAATAAATATAGATAATACTAAGCAACAAATATACACAGCCTCCAGTCTGGCTTTTTGTACTGGAGGATATCGAATCAAATGTCTCTAAAGCAATATGAAACTGCAATACAACAACTATTGACAGTGCACGATAGAGGTAGTGAAAGCAATTCACGAGGGAATTCGATTTTCCTTAGAATAATACAAAATATCCCAAAATACTTGTTTTAGACTGGAATTAATTTTTCTTACGTGTTAGTTACTAGTGTTCCAAAAAAGATACATAATAAATACAAAAATAAATGAAAATACAAAAATAATGAATTATATAATAGTAAACGCCCATACATTGTCCTTATTACACCTTAAGGATAACGTCCAGTAAATATACCTCATATGAGGTATATTTACTCGACGTTATCCTTAAGGTTTATAAGGTTATGTATGGGCGTTTACTATTATATAATTCATAATTCTTGAGGGCTTAATTTAAAATTACCGTTTATTGCTTACAGTAATTCTTAATTTGAAATATATGTAAGTTAAATTCAATTAAGAATATCTGAAAGCAAACTTAAAAATTCACCTAAAATTTATAAAAGTAAAAGAGTTTGGTGTCAATAATATAACTTGTAATACTGCAAATTAGTTATCTCGTTACATTGTTTTTAGTTCAAATTCGATCATTAAAATTATAAACCCTATTTTTTGACCATTTTGTTTTATGCATAAAATACATAATTAAGATAATTAAAACTACAAACTCTATTATATACCTGCTTTGGTTTATATATACAATGCATTATTCGGATTACTCATTAGATTCGGATTACACATTAGAAACAGAACTATTATACTCTTAATCATCTCCAGAGTTTTCTAGATCATAATACGATACATCGCCGCTATTATTTCTAAAAATATCTACATTCTTCACTTATTTAAAAATACAATTGAAAGATAATATAAATAATACTAAGCAATAAATAGCATGCAGCTCCTAGTCACTGGAGAACTTTTTGTACTGAAGTTCATAGCATCAAATGTCTATGAAGCTACATGAAGTTGCAATAAAATATCTGTTGCCAAATACACCATAAAAATAGTGAAAGCAATTCACGAGGGAATTCGATTTTCCCTTAGAATAATTCAAAATATCCCCCAAAAAATACTGGATTTAGTTTAGTCTACTAGTTTTAGTCTGGAATTAATTTCCATACGTGTTAGTTTCCTGGTGTTCCAAAAGGTACAGATATGAGATATATTTATATATATATTTATATATTTCATATCTGAGATATATTTCATAGATATATCTCTTAAGGGAAAATACATATGAGTATATATTTATATATCTCATGTCTTCATATAGTTCATAGCT
Organism: Caerostris extrusa; assembly: GCA_021605095.1. Taxonomy (NCBI): domain Eukaryota; kingdom Metazoa; phylum Arthropoda; class Arachnida; order Araneae; family Araneidae; genus Caerostris; species Caerostris extrusa. The sequence goes on from BPLR01018632.1 coordinate 19,010, forward strand.
TATATATCTCATATATGAGATATATTTATCATAGATATGGGCGCGGTTATACCTTGGGGGGGGAAAATACACTTTTGGCATAGAAATAGTGTATAGATAGTCCATCTAATTAACAACGGTGGTGCCATGGATGTTTGTGGCGTTTAAGCCTATTTGACTAATTCAAAATCTTTACCTACGGGTGATTTAACAGAAATTTCCTCTTATTGCTTATAATAATTCTTAATTGGTATGGTATGTGAGATAAAGTCAATAAAGAATATTTGAAAGCAAACACAAAAATTTCACATAAGATTTATAAAAGTAAAGGAGTTGATGTCAATAATATAATTTGTAATACGGCAAATTGCCTGACTCGTGGCAACGTGCGCCGCTGGTGAGCATTAGGGCTGGTGTAATCCGCAGACGACTTTGTTGTAGACACTGTTTCAAAAACGGGGAGATTCGATGGCACTCGGGATGTTCAACTACCTGCTGGGAGTTTCCGGGTTTTCTCCCATACGGTGTAGTACCCCCTAAAAGTCCTCCCGGAAGGCACTGCCCTCCTTCTTCAGTGACTAGGAGGCGAGTCAGACTTTTACATACGCGTGCTCCATCACAACAGAAGCTGTCCCCCTTCCTCCATCTATGAGATCACATGGGTTCTTGGACTTGGTCTAGATGTTGCTGTTGATCAAGTGCTGTTTTCAAGAACCAACAAAGCAGTGAATTAGTTATCCTCCTTATACTGATTTTAATTAAAATTCTGTCATTGAAATTAGAAACCTTATTTTACGCATATTTTGTTTTATATGTAAAATACATAATTTTATTTTTTTATTAATCGTCATCGTTATATCAGTTTTCGTTAAAATTCTGCCATTGAAATCATAAACTATTTTCTATACATGTTTTGGTTTATTTATAAAATATATTTCTTTATTAACTAGCATTATAAAATTTTCAATTAAAATTATGCCATTAAATACATATATTCTCTGCCTATTATGTTTCATATGCAAAATAAACAAATTAAATTAATTAATTACCATTGTTGTATCATCTTCAGTTAAAATTCTGCCATCGAAACCATAAACCATATTCCACCCATGTTTCATTTTATGTAATATATAAACATATTTTCTTTATCTAATTGAAGTGCATACAACATACCAGGCTCATAAACTTTGGGCAATTAATTCCATTAAAATCTGCATGGAAATTTTAAATTAAATTTAGATAAAGCTAATCAACTCATTAGTTTCATACAAAGTATTTTGTTGATAACCGGTGAAAGTTAAATATTCCCCTAACAAACATACTTGAATATTTATGTAGCTTTGAACAGCACTTGATCAATGAACGACACATCAAAACATACGTGTGGAAGTTTGAGGATGCTTGTAAATATGCATAAACGGAATTAATTAGTATGGATATAAACAAACGTGTTCAACAACTGTCATTTAATGGAGGTGCACTCTGGTAAATATCCGAAAATATCATCCAAATCGCTTTCACTATCTGTAATGAGGTTTGATTTTAAGCATTCAGATAACTGTGCTTAATTAAATGAATCATCTAATGCACAAATTTTACAAAACTTGCAGAAGATAAAAAATAGTCGATTTGATACTTAATGAAATTTGATTTAATAGTATATACAATTTGAATTATATGAATGTATACAAAGTTTTAAATTTATTGATTATATAAAATTAAATAGTTTTTTTTTAACCTTAATGTTTTTAAGATGTAAATATATAAATATAATATTATTATTATTATTATAATATTAGTAATATTAGTATTTAATATCATTTGGAAAATAAAAAATAATTTTAAATACAAATTAATGCAGTTAATAATAAAAATGAAATATTTAATTTGTAAACACTATAAACGCATAATTTTTTTGATGAATATTATTGTTAATTGTAGTGTTGTCGATTGTTTGGGGTCGATCTAGGTGTGGTTGGGTTCAGACTTGAGATAAGGTTTTAGAACACACAGCTTTATTGACACGCGCACAAACACCACACATACATACAATAACTAACACATTAATCATTTCTAAAGACATTTAATTAAAGATTCGTGGAAGTAAGCCGAGCCGAAAATAAAGATATTTCCTCTCAGGATGAGAGATTGTAAACTAAACGTCTCTGAAGCTGTTTGCCGTACTTTTTCTTGGTTGAGAGTCTCGATGCCTATTGATTATATCACTTGAACGCCACAAGTGGAACTTTTCCAGGAGGAAGCGTGGTTATATAATTGAGATAACTCAATTCAACTATAAAAAATGAATATGAATAGACAGGTGAAAACGAAATATTTGTTTTTGAAAAAATTATCATGATCTGTATATTATATTTCCTAACTTCTTCTTCTTCATTCTTTGATGGCCAATTGGCTAGCGCTCTGGCCTTTGGTATCACAGGCTTCAGGTTTGATTCCTGGCAGTAGCATGAATGATCCGGTCTAATTAGATCAAAATGTGTACAAGATGACAGTAGAGCTAAAAAAGCAAACCAATCTTCTGCAATGGCAGAACAGCCCAAGGGTGGACTTAGACCGTCTGCCTACTCACAGATTTTGAGACAGGAGATGTTTTATTTCTACTAGGTAGGGTTGTTCACCCTATGACCAACGCTATGACCTCTAGTGAACTGGCCATCCGGCTACTGACAAAGTGTAGAAAAGACACAATTCCAAATTCATAATGTATTTTTAATAATTATAATTAAATTGTTTTAAAATATAAAAATTTAATTAAACTGAAATCTTCCAATTGTTATTTTAAAATTCATTTTTTTAATTTTCATTTATGACAAAATGTTATCATTCAAATGTAATTTTAAAATTTGTTTAAATGTAATTTTGTAATTATCATTGTTATATCATTTTTCAGTTTAAATTCTGTCATTTGAAGTAATGAAATTGCGTAAAAAAATAAAATATTATATGAAATATAATAATATATAAATAATATAATATAATAAAATTGGAAGCAAATCTGTTGTGTTGCAATTTCTTTTGAAATAAATTCAATTATAATAGATTTCAACAAATTTAAATTCATGTGACTTTAATTATAATTAAAAAATCGATTTAAAATAATAATTGAGCCCAGATATAATGAATAGAGATTTGCATAATGGATCCTTTATCAAAAATTTAAAATTGATTTATAAATTTAAATTTGAAACTTAATAAGCAATTTAATTCAGAAACTATAAGAATTTAAATAATGTATATATTTCTCCAATTATAAAAATCACATTCAATTAGTACCGATATTGAAATCTTTGATCTCAAAATTTAAAAATTAAAACTATTTCAATATCAATAAAATGTTTTAAACTATACAATTTTCTTTTCAAATAAAATATCTCAGAAATTTTAATAATGTTTGCACGGAGTAAAAATATGAATAGACGTCGTCTGTGTGTTTGATTTAATTTAAATATATCGAATATGTATATAGTTTTTAAAAGATAGAAGGTATTCATTTTGAATATTTATAAATATTATATTCATCGGAAAATTAAAAATGTCTATGAAACGTTATTTTTTAAATTTTAAATTCATTTGAATACTTAAATTATTTTTTTTTATTATTTATATTACATTTATGAAAATTAAATTGTACTATTTTATTTAAATGAAATGCGATAGCTGAATAATTATAATAATTATATTTTATTCACTAGAGAAGATTAAAAGAAGATAATTATTTCATAAATAAAGAAAATATTAACATGTAAAGAAAATAACTACAAGCGAAAAAAATAATTATTAGTAAAAAAATAATTATTAGTAAAAAAATAATTATCTTTATAAAATATAGTTATAAATACAGAAAATAATAATACAGTATAAAAAAAAATGATTTATTTATCTTTGAATTTAATTTACGTGCTTTAATTGAACAATTTTTTAACCTATTATAGGAAAAAAAAAATTTATAGTTAAAATTTTTATTATATGTTTATATATTTTTTTATTTTTAATAATTTTATATTTTTTTAAAAATGGTTAATATTGTTTAGAACGAATGTTTATTAAATTTATTACAAAAAATATTTTATTTGCAAATATTATTTTAATGAAACTTAATCTGCTATTTACGTAAAAATTTTTAAATTAATTTTAAATTTAATTTATATATATTCAAGACCAAAACATCCTATCTTTCAGAAAGATGTAAAAATATGAATTTGGGAATAAAACGTTTTGATTTTTACGATTTCTAAACTTAAAAAAAAAAACAATCAAATTTCAAAAAAAATATATTTTGAAAACACAAATAGCAAAATATTCTAATTAGTTCTATAAAAATATAATTGATGTATTTTTCTTTGTTTGTTAAAAAAAAAAAGTATTTTTCGTTGAACGTTATTTTTATATAAATATTTATTTATTTCTATTTCGTTTTGTATTGATGAATAATAATAATATGCCCTTTATTTCCAAATAATAAATTATCAGATAATTTAGAAATTAATGTTTAAAAAAAAATATGAACTAATTTCATTTTTTTAAAATATTTAAAAATTTAAATCTATTTCAATTTAGTATCAAATCTTACGTAAAAGTTGAAATTTATAAAATTATTAATAATAGTAAAAAACATGATATTTATTTATATTTTATTAGTATTAATAATACTAAAAGATTCAATATATTTATTTCTTAAAACAAATTCATGTATTTTACAAAATTTGATGTTTAAATTCTAAAATTTAATTTGATTAGGTTTTAGCAATACTCAAGTAATAAAAATATTAAACACCACATTTCTTTACGTGAATGGGCTAGTCCTTACTCAATATTATTTACCAGACCAGGGGTGGCCATTCCGCGGCCGTCTCAAACATGTTTCCGGCCCGTGAGATTTATCACAATTTTACTAAATATATTTATTTTATAATGGCCAAAGTAGTGAAAACCAATGAATTAAAAAAATGCATTATGTGTGCATCCATATATTCAAAAACGAACTGACGGAATTATGAGAAAAACCAATAATAATATTGCGAATATATGACAGATATTGCCTGTTTTATTTATGAGTTTACAGTTATGAATTTGTAGAATAATTTAATTATATTCTGCTAACTTATGATGCGCATCTTTGAACATGTAGTATTACAGGTTCTATGTTTCACTTTAAGTGATATCAGACGCATTGACCTAGATATTTGAGAAATCTGTCTAAAAAAATTGTTAGCTCTTTTGGTTCAACTTATACCTGCGAATCGTTATTTTCTTTTCGAAAATGAAACTGATCAAACACAAAACACGCTCAAACATAAAGGATTTTAACCTGCAACATCAATTACGATGTACAAATACCCAAATTGAGAACAACTTTGAAAAGCTAAGTGAAACAGTGGAGAAACAAATATCGCACTAGTAAAATAAATATTTTTTAATGATTTCATTTTTTTATTTCATTATATTTATATATTTTTTATATTTCGTTTGTAGTATTATATATTTGTTTACAATGTGCTTTTAGTATCATTGTTATTGTATTATCTATGTTTACATGTAAGAATAATAGTAAACACAGTAATAATAACTTATTATGTTTCAATTTTTCGCTCAAAAAAAAAAAAAAATCGTGTATCTAAATCTAATACGGGGATATATAATTTTGTATGCAGCCCGCGAAGTTATGATGCATTTCGAAAGTGGCCCGCCTTCTCATTTAGGTTGGCCACCCTGTTCTAGATAGAAGGCAACAATTAATTTAATGTAAAATAATTTTTCACCAAAATTATTTTGATGAATCAATTTTTTGTTTCATTTTTTTATATGCATGAAACTTTTAATAAACATTTCTCCACCTTTAAAATAATATTATGTATTAAACTCATTTATATTCTTAAAATCATTACATTTTTTTCTTTTTCACGCTGTTTTACTCGTAAAGTACCGATGAAAAAAAAATGCTGTAAAAAAGAAAGCTTTCTCCAGATATTCACGGAAAGCATCAAGGTCTTTTATTGTACCCAATGGTAACAACGACCTTTTTAGCCTCATTTTCCTATTAAAGAAGGTACCCTGTCGTGTTATTATGACTTCACGCTGAGTAACGACTCGTACTTCCTAAGTACACCGGAACCATTAAGACTGAATGTACTTCGTACTTCAAAGGAAAATAAACAAAAAATAAACTCAAAAGCCCCTACATCATTAATTTTGCATCAAATAAAAAGTAACAATTACTTTAACATTCGGGATGTAATCCATGAAGGTTTTCAATTTGATAAGAGTAATATACTTTAACCCATACATGCAAATATACATCTATGCATGTATATTTATAAATTAATGTATGTGTGATATTAATATGAATACTGTAACATTTAGACGTTATTATTTTTTAATTTATGACTTTATTATAAAATAAAAAAAAAGAAGAAAAATCGTATTTTATTTAATTAAAAATAATTAATAAAGTTTTTTTAATGCTCTCAAACTTTCACGCCACCAGATGGCGCCTGTCTAAAAAGCTGAGTGGCGCCATCATTATTAAATTATTATTATAAAACGATTAGATACATAAATTATTGTAATAAAAGATAAGATACATACATTCATATTATATATATATATATATATATACATATAAATAAATGTATGTATGTATCTTATTAATTTGAAAACTGTAACATTTAAAAGTATTTTTTAATTTATTACGTTTTAAAATGTAAAAGAAATTTCGAAAAAAATCACAGTTTATTTAATTAAAAATAATTAATAAAGTTTTTTAAGACCATCAAATTTCCACCATCCACACCAGATGGCGCTCGCATTAAAAGCTGAGTGGCGCCATCGTTAAGTTATTGTAATAAAAAGAAATCGTTAATTTATTTCCAAATTACTACTATTCTTAAAAATAAATGGACACAGATTAAACATGAAAAAAATGTATACTATGAATTCTTGGATTATAATAAATGCTTTATTTAGCCAATTTTTATTATTAAAAACGAGTTATTTAAAATTCCAAATCTTCAAATCTATACGAAATTTTTCTTAATTAAATTTATCAAAATTTTAAATTTTTTTATATTCAGTGCGGCAGATCACAGAAGATCATAACATATCTATTAATGGGATATTTTTATTTCTTATAACTTACATATGCACTCTATTACTTCTAATAATCTTAATATATATATGTATATATATATATATATATATATATATATATATATATATATATATTTATATATATAACGGCTAAAGCTATAGATATATTAAAACACAATGAAAGAAATTAAACAAAAAATGCAATTTTCAGAAACTCAATTAGTATGTACAATATGTGGAAGAAAGTGATGGGACACGACACTATAACGACATAAACCCATATTTATTAAAAATAATAGGAGGTAGGGCCTCCTTTGGCTGCGATCACAGCTGCAACCCTTCTGGGCATGCTTTCCACTAAATTAGCTATAGTGGCAAGAGGAATTTCCTTCCAAATGTTTAACAGGAAGTTCCATAGTTCAGGCTTGCTTTTGGGGAGTGGGGTGCAGGCCCTCTACCGACGGTCCAATTCGTCCCAGAGATGTTCAATTGAGTTAAGATCAGGGCTCTGCGCCGGCCACTCCATGCGTTTAACTTTGTTGTTCATATACCAATCAAGAGTCCTCCTTACAACAGGGCATGTTGCGTTGTCGTCTTGATACCAGCAATCATCCCTACCGTACGTTGCACACAAGGTAGGAAGGACATAATTGTCGAGAATATTACAGTATTTATCCGCATTCATCGCACCATCAACCTTCACCAGCGGACCAGCCCCATACCAGGAGAAACAGGCCCATACCATCAATCTTCCTCCACCAAACGACACACTCGGGCAAAAGGCGTTCTCCTGGTAAACCCCATACCCAAACACGTCCATCGGAACGGAAAAGGGTAAATCGTGACTCGTCACACCAAAGGACTCGTTTCCAGTTATCCAGAGTCCAAGTACGGTGGTCTTTGGCCCATCGAAGGCGCGCTTTCTTGTTGGTTTTCGTAATCAAAGGCTTATGGGTTGCCGAACGTCCAGTGTAACCTAACTTATGGTCCTCGATACAAAGAGTCTTGGTCGAAACAGCCACACCTGTGGCTTGTCTAAACTCATTAGCGATGTTATCCATGGATGTTTGACGGTTACTTCGAATCTCCCTGCCGAGCACCCGCCGGTCCCTGCTGGTGAGAACTGTAGGTCGCCCACTTCAGGGTTTGTTCTGACAGTGTCCCTCAGTCTTGCGGCGACACACAACACGTGCTACAGTTGATTTTGAGCAGTTACGGAGACGGGATACCTCCTAATTGACACCTTGGCAAGATGCAATCCAACTAGCACACCTTTCTCGAACTCAGACAATTCTTCCCGTGGCGGCATCTTGACAAAAAACAACCCTAGTAGACTCCACAGAGTATTTATAGGATATGGCTGACACGTGATATCTATTTTTGCGCATGTCAGCTGTATTGTCGACTTTTCTACTTTTCGAGGGGTGTCCCGTCACTTTCTTCCAGATAGTGTATAACAAAACCATATTAGTAAATCTATACATACATTTCTATGTGTTTCCTAATAACTCTTTTAAAACATTTTTATACAAAAAAGGAAAGAACAAAATAAATGACTACTTAAAATACAAAGTTGCAGCATAAAAAAAGGAAAATTATTATATATACATAAACATCAAAAGATGAACGACAAAAACTGTAGATGATCTTGTTATTTTATATTTGTATATATTTTTCTTCCATTGCAGTTTTTACCTTTTTATTTTAAATATATGTTCTTGTCCATGTATAAAGGATTACAGATAATTTTTTTTTTTGAATTTATAAAAATATAACATTTTATTTCTAGAATTATATGTTTTTTTATTTTATGTGAAACGTTTTATTTGTTTCATGTCTAACTATGTATTTGTGATGTAGATATTTTATGTCACGTAAAAAAAAAACAATTTGATACATTTTTGTATTAATTCTTGGAAAGTTTTCGGAATTTAATTTCAGTTTTTCTTATCTCTGGATGTTTTTATATTTTAGTTGTTAAACTAATGTCCAATTGTGAGTGAAGTTCAATAATTTGAAATTTGAATTTAAGAAATTACTGAAATTTATTTATTAAACTATTGATATTTGAAATAGATTATTTGACAAAAGGTCTTAAGAAAGACAAAACTTTGTGTTAAGAGTTATCAATAACTGAACAATTTGATTCTAGAATTAAAAGTGATGATTAAGATGAAGGATTCTATAAAAATTTCTGAATACAATCTTACAGTAATGACAGCGAAAAGACGCAATAGAGGAACAATGTGAAAAATAATTTAGAATTTGAAAATTTACAAAAATCAGCCGTAAACTTAAAAAATACTGGAAATACTAGCGGCCTGATAGGCAATTGGCTAGTGCTCTGGCCTTTGTTACCGCAGGCTCTAGGTTCTAATCCTGACTGCAACATTCTATACGTTTCCGCAAACAAAATTTAATGCAAAGTTATTTGCTCAATTAATTCAGACATTGCAAAAATCTCCATAATCAGTTTTAGCGTTTAGTGTCTGGGATATGGGTTTCATTTTTGGCGCAAAAGTCACGAAGAACCAATGCAATGTGAGCTGGCGCATTCAGTGTTTTCGGTACCAATCGAGATTTGACGCGTTTGAAGTCTAAAATGGAATAGATCGATCCTTTTGAAATTCCAACATTACCAGCAAGGTCTCTAATTGTAAGCACCAAATCTTTAATTTTTTGGACGTGAGATTCATCGGTTGAGATTCATGGTCGACCAGAGTGCTATTCGTCTTCAACGCGTTCTCTGCCTTCTTTGAACTGTTTATACCACGTGTAAACATTTCTTTCCGATATAGGAATGGTCATATATCGAATGCCTTCTACAACATTATATACGTTTCTGCAAACAAAATTTAATGCAAGTTCTTTGCTCAATTAATTCAGACATCTCAAAAATCGCCGCAATCGTTTTAGCGTCTCACAAATCCAAGCGTAACTCAAACACTAATGAATATTTTGACTTAAAAAGTCACACAGACGTCAAGGACACTGCCAGCAACCTAAAAAAAGAAAAAAAATGAAATTCCATAAGACCTGGGAATTTTAAAGTGAAAATTTTTCTTACTTTTGGAAACAGTAGTATAACTGTAGAGCCTTGGACGTAGGGTTAACAACCTTACACCGTAGAAAGAAAATATTTCCTATCTGGAAATCTGCCAGTAAGACAGACGGCCTTGGCCCAGCAAGGGTCTGTTACACCATTGTTGATGATGATGATGATGAAATCTATAATAAAGTGAAACCTAAGTAAGTTTAATAGAAGGAATTTGAAATGCTAATTTATCATGTAAATGAGAAAGAAATATTAATAAAATAAGCATTCAAAAATTGCCAAAATTATTTGAAAGAAAAAAATATTTTCAATAACATGATACATCAGAAAATGAGAATCCCTCAACGCTTTCTTTTATTTATTTTTTGTTCATTCTTTTCAAAACCATAATCGATTGATGACATTTTATTAAAAAAATACTAATAAACTAAAACACAAATTCTGTTTTTAAACGCAAAACCACTAAAGGATCAATAAAATGGTGCACTTATAACTGACACATTATTGCAGTCTCTTTGAAGTAGCATTCGACCGTTAATCTGGCGATCATGAATACTTGGTACAACAAACAATTAGCTCGTTGAAGCAAAAACCCATTCTTCACAACAATCAATTAATCCTGCAAAAATAATTTCAAATCATCCATCGCATTCCATCTTCACAATTATTAAAAGGACAATACTCATTTTTTACCCCCCCCCGACCCCCAGAAAAAAACATAAATAAAACTTCCAATGAACAAGGATTTTCATATCACGAGGTATTTATTATTCCCATCTACTACACGCACTTGAAAATCTAGGTCTTTGTCGGCATATTCTTCAAATTTCAAAAGAGGAAATATTTTTTTACTCGCCATCAGTTCACCTATCGCGTCAGAAGAGATTCTACTCAAGAAAATTTTGCAGTGTGTTGGTGCATGTTCGTTTCTCCCTTCTGTAGATCTTTTTTCCCCTGTCGTGAGGAGGGTAAGGGACTTTTTATTTTATTTTTCACTTTGATTTGAGATTTTGTTTTTTTTTTTTTAGAAGGGGATTCTCGATTCTTGGGTAAACAAGATGAACAATGGGTTCAAGAGAGCTGAAACCAGCTGCTCGCCAAGTTTCTTATCTGAAGAGAATCAGGAAAGGATGACGAACTTTTTATCATCGTAAATATCAAATATTATAAGATCTATCTAAGAATTGTTAACTTTGTTTTAAAGCTAATCAAATATTTATAATATAGAATATTTATTTGTATTTTTAAATTCAAATATTCGCTGTTATCATATTGGGATTTTGAATTAATTTCCTTCAGAATATTTGTTACAACTTATCGTTTGCATCTTTCATACCCATAATAAATTAAAAATTTGTACTTAATAAAGGAATATTTGCCTAGAAAAGTCTACATCTATTTTATTGGACACTTTTATTTTTCAAGGGATATTTAAATTCAGAGATAGCAGCATTTGCTAGCTTATTGATTTTGTCCTTTTAGAAGATTCTTGGATAAACAAGATGGAAAAGGGTACAAGAGAGCTCAAACTATCTGCTCGCCAAGTTTCTTGTCTGAAGAGAATCAGGAATGGTGACAAACTTTTTATCTTCTTAAATATCAAATATTATAAGATTTGTATAAAAATTGTAAAGGTTGTTTTAAAGCCAATAAAGTATTTATAATTTGGGATATTTATTATTATTTTTAAATTTAAATATTCTTGGCATTCCGAATTTATTATATTGAAAGTTACGTTACAATTTATTGATTGCATGTATCATACATAAATTAAGAATTTGTAATTAATAAAGGAATATAGTACGTCAGTAGGAAAGTCTACATCTATTTTACTGGACATTTTTATTTTTCAAGGGATATCTAAATTCAGAGATAGCAGTATTTGGTAGCTTATTGGTTTTGTTCTTTTTAGAATGGTATTCTCAATTCTTGGGTAAACAAGGAATAATTAGTTCAAGAGAGCTGAAACCAGCTTCTCGCCAAGGTTCTTGTCTGAAGAGAATCAGGAAGGATGACGAACTTTTTATCATAAAAATTTCACATATTATAAGATCTGTATAAGAATTGTTAACGCTGTTTTAAAGCTAATAAAATTATTAGTTATAAATAAAATTATAAGTTAGGATATTTATTAGTATATTTACATACAAATATTCTTCATTATCTTCTTGGGATTCCGCATTTATTATGTTGAAAATTTTTGTTACAACTTATCGTTTGCATGTGTCATATACAAATCAAAAATTTGTAATTAATAGAGGAATATTACACTAGGAAAATCTGCATCTATTTTATTGGACATTTTTATATTTTAAGCGAATTCTAAATTCTAATTCTTTCTGTAAATTCTAATTCAAGCGAATTCTAATTCTTTCTGTTTCAATTTTTATATTTCAAGCGATATCTAAATTCAGAGATAGTAGCATTTAGCAGTTTATTGACTCCTTATCTAACTGAAAGATATTTGATGTAAAAATAAAATATTTCGAATTTACATTAATTGAGATTATTATTATGCAATATCTAATTTATTACTTATGTTTAAGATTATACAATGAAAAGCGTCCTTATATTAATATGTTCACTATAATTATTTTAGAACAGAAACCTTAAATTTGTTAAAAATTGGTTTGAAAACTGTACCAACTGCATTTTGTTCGTATTGATATTTTTATAAAATAGAAAAAGGTGAAATTTCAGTTCCACCTTTCTCTATCGAATCTATCCCTATCTCTATATGTCTCTCTATCTATCTATGTCTATATCTCTTATTTCCAATGAAGATGGCTTATCGTAAAATGCATTATAATGGAAAAATAATTGTTTGCCATGATCTTCTGTTTCAATAAATTCACTCGAATTTTCAGAGCTCCAATAAACCTGTATGTTTGAAATTAGAAGATTTTTTAACATGTGTAGGATACAGTTTGCCCTTCTCTTGCCACAATTCACATATACACATCTGTGAATTTAATTTTATCATTTTTTTTATATACCAGGTGTCTCCAAACTACGGCCCGCCAGTGTCATCAATCCGGCCTGCGACAGCGAATAGCTTATTGTTGCTGTAATAAGTTGGATAAAAAAACACAGTATTATAATAACTCGGTTTTGTTTACTTACTAGGTAAAGCTTAATGACAAGCATAATAAGCAGAAAATTTAACTTAAGCAAAACGACTAACAAATAATTAAAATGAATCCCACTAACATTATAAACTAGTGAACATCCCGCAGTTACCCTCGGTAGTTAAGTTGGGTTAAAGAGTATCGCATATGTATGTATATCGATGTTTGGAATGTATATATCCTGAATCAAACATATGATTTTGATCCTGAAAATTCCTCAGGAACGGAAAAGCTAAATGAACGCGAATGAAACCGCGGGGTATCCATTTGTAAAAAAATTGTAACTTGTAAAATAGTAATTGCAGTAATTGAACCAGCGAATTTAGCAAGCGTATGGCCGCTCAGAGCGCGTACTCGTCGACTAGCCCAGAAATTATAGATAATGGTAGAAAAATTAAAACGGTTTTGGCCCTTGAGACTTAATGGAGTAAACAGTATGGCCCTAAGGCTGGAAAGTTTGGAGACCCCTGTTATATACGAAGAGATTGATTCTGTGGATTTATTTTTTATCAATCTTTCATTTTTTACAGTTTAAACTTATCATAAGATTTAATTTGGATATATGCAATGACCATGTCTTCGTTTCATTTTTTTTTCTAAATTCAATACTGTTAAATATTTAGTGAAGTCTGACATAAAATATCAGTTCTATAATTTGCTGAAATCATAATTGCGATGTTACCACCAAATGTCATATCAAAATAAAAATATTTAAATTATGTTCAGAAGATCTCTTATTTGAAATTTGTGAATTTTCAATTCCCGATATAACTATTTGTCTTTTAGAAAAATACTGAGTCTTGCGTGTAATTAAGTCTCTAATAACACACATCTTATGATAATAAGTACGGAATTACATACCAAAAAGTTTGACTGCAGTTTTAATATTTAACTATTTCTTTTGTTCTTCTTTTAAACATTGCAGAATGCATTTGAGCAACATAGGTTCCTGATGTTTCTTGATTCTCGTTAACTTTGTACAGAAATACTAAAAAGTTTTTGTTTCCCTTTACTAACTCAGGACAATGGGATCGTAAACGTCTGCACTCTCCACAATTTTAGCATGATTTTAAACCTTGTTCCCTCCACTTGTCAGGAAGTCTATTCCCAGAAGAATTTTACCAGCTACTCTGTCATGGTGTTAGTACCTGCTAAATTTCTCTCGGAAATTTAGAAGAGGTTGTTTCGAAAATTTATATTGTTTCCTTTCAGTGTTAAGAAATATTTTCACTGGACATTTTATACTCTCATACTAATCAAATTTTTCTACTAATTCTGAGGAGAAACAGCATTTTTCCAATCATCCAAATAATACTCTATAAAATCAGTCGGAACTCGTTTTTAATTTGATTAGTGATTATCGAATATCTTAATTGAAGGTTATTTTCAAATACGGCCAACCAGTGTCAAAAATGTTCATATACAACTCGACAGGAAATTGCTGTTGTAATAAGTTGGATAAAAAGCACAGAATAATAATAACTGTTTTATTTACAGGCTAGGTAAAAAGCAATGACCAAACACATCGATCGCAGAAAAAAATCATAACAACTAACAAATAATTGAAAGGAATTTCGCTAACATTATAAATTTTAATAACATAATTCTTTCTCGGTAGATATGTTAGTTGAAAATCTTGTGTCACATATATCAATGTTTGGAAAGCAAATTCTGAATCAAACATAATTTTTTATCTTGAAAATTCAGGAACGGAAAAGTTAATTCGATAATGATTTGAAATTTTTAACTTTTGGCATATTTAAAAATACAACTGTTTGAGATGATTGTTAGATTTATCACTGATAACAATTTTAGTTGTGGATCAGTTCAACTTATTGCAAAAGAGATTTAAGTTTAAATCGGTTAACTTAAATCTGTAAACAAATTTGTAGAATGTCTTTCACTACTAGTGAAAGTCTATGGATTATAGATAATGGCATAAAATAAAACGGATTTGGCCCTTGGTACTTATTGGTGTAAACAGTAATCCGCGGGACGGAAGAAACTCATCAGGAAAGTTTGCACCAGGTCCCGGGCTTAGGTTTTAATACGTGTAGCAAAACAACTGACAGAATTTTTTCCGATGTCAATTTAAATCTCACTAGTAATATAATTCTTTTATGTGTCCTTTTTAAGTCTTAATAGTCAATTTTTTACTTCTGGTTCAGAAGTTAACTGATTTATTTCAAAGATGAGTAGTCCCAAATGTGGTGAAACCCATTTTTTCCTCAGGTGATAATACACGAAAACTTGTCTCTTAAAAAGAAGTAGATACAGACTAATATCTTCTTCAATAATGAATTTCTGCATTAAATTACTAAATTCTACAAAAAGTAGTATTCCCACTTTGGTTTGTCGCTCTACGGTCATCTTGTGCACACCAGGGCTAAACAGACCAGGATCCAGCTAGAAGTGGATTCCGAATCACCAAACATCCAACAAACATTCATGCCACAAACATCCAATGTTTAGAAGCGGTATAAACAGTTCAAAAAAGGCAGAGAACGCGTCGCAGAGACCAAGCAGACTTTTCACCATATCATTCCCAAATTGTATTAGCTTTAACTCAGCTCTAGGCACAGTGATATGGTTTGATGTAGTAGTAGTAGTCGTATTAGACAGGGACCTACTGTTTAAAATGGATACTGAAGCACTATAAGCATCCATGACACCGCAGGGACTCGAACTCGAAACCTGGGAGACTGAGAGACAGAGAGCTGGCCACTCGGCCATCAGGCCCCATTTTTAGATTTACAGTGATAAATACGAATAATTAAATTAAATCTTATAGAATACATTTTTATCGTAATTGAAAAATTTCACTATTCATAATGCGTTGCTTTATTTAATTTATAGGTACAGTATAACCAAATATGATATTATAGGAAATATTTAAACGTAATATTGTGGGTTTTAATGAATATTAGCTTCTAGTAAATAAATTTAAACTGTATATTCCTAACTTTTCATGGCTTTTGATAATAATTGAACAATAAAATAAACATGTCCAAAAGAAAGTATCAATGTTTTTTTTTATCTTATAAGATGGAAGTTTTGAAAATTTGGAAAATAATATATTTTAATATATCTTTATAGAGACAATATCATTTAAAAACCGTGTATTTGTTTAAAACAATAGAATGTTTTTTTTTTTTTTTTAAGCTTCTGAGACAGACTAAATTATACGTTATAAGATTTTCCTATTTTGTCTCTAATAACAATATAAAACATTTTTTTTTTTTGTTCTAATGCAGCTGGCAAACACTGCATTAAATCAAAAAAGTTGTCTTTGATGCCTTAAGGCAAGCGTTGCACCGACATTCCTCACTTTGCACTATCCAGGGGATGCGTGTAGCATGAAGATAAGCCACGGAAGCGGAGTAACAATGCCCCGTAAAGCTTTACGACCATGTTAGACCGGAACCTACGGTTTAAAGTGAAATCGAACCCCTGTAAATATCCTGCTCGGCCACGAACCTGAAACCTGTGGTACCGAGTGCCAGAGATTTAGCCACTCGGCCGTTCAGGCCCCACAATATAAAAACAAAGAATTCTGAAAAACAATTACAAAAAGAATTTCAAAATGCAAATTTTTATTTATTATACAAATTTTTAATTATAATCCCTTTAAATCTTTTTAATTTGAAACATTAACACTATGCAAATGTTTTAAAAATATAGAAAATGTAAGAACTTTTTGAAAAATTATTACATAAGTCTTTATGCAAATTTTTAATTATAACTGCTTTAAATCTTTCTAATCGCAAAACATTAACAGTATTCCAATGTTTCAAAAGATAGGAAATATAAGAACTTTTTAAAAAAAATTATGATACAAGTTGTTATGAAATTTTTTAATTGAAACCCCTTTAAATCTTTTTAATCGTGAAACCTTAGCACTATTCCAATGTTTCAGAAAATAGAAAATGTAAATACTTTAAAAAAATTATTACACAAGTCTTTATGCACATTTTTAATTATAATCCATTTAAATCTTTTAATAGTGAAATCTTAACACTATTCTAATGTTTCAAAAAAATAGAAAATGGAAGAACATTTTTTTATTATACAAGTCTTTATGAAAATTTTTAATTATAACCCATTAAATCTTTTTAATCGTGAAACATTAACATCATTCCAATGTTTCAAAAAACAAAAAATGTAAGAAATTTTAAAAAAATTATTACACAAGTCTTTATACAAAAATTTTAATTGTATAAAGCATATACTTCAGGAAAAATTAAGCAATTCTCACATTCTATGATTCAAAAATCAAAATTGCTATAAGACAGAATCTTCCACAAAAGTTCTATTTCAATACTTAAATAAAATAAAAAAATACATCTTACAAAAAAAATATGCATAAATGTAACAATATAACATTTAACCCAATTATAGAATAATTAATTACTAACCTGCAATTGCTGTCACAAAATTCACTATAACAATCCAAACATTTTTTTCTTTCATACATACGCTTCTTTTTTTAATAATTCGAAAAAAGCATTCGGAAATGATATTTAATTACAGGATTTACTTACACTCAATCAGTGACAAAACAAAGGTTCATTTCAATTAATCCCAATTAATTTGGTGCTTTCAATTAAACAGTAATTTGCATTTTCTATTAGAAAATCACAAATTATAAGAAATTAATAAATATTAATGAAAGATAATGAAATTAGTCCTAAGAAAACAAATTAATTTTGGTGACAAAAAAGGATCCATTATGATTTCAATGCGACATGTTTTCATTCATCCCTGTATTGAAATGGAAATTTGGGGGGAAATAAACACTTTTGAAATATCTCCTTGAAAATTAATTGATTACTTTATTTTAGAGACTAATAACACCTTTTTTTTTTTTTTTTTTTTTAGTTTTTGTTTGCAGATTTAACTACTGATTTAAAATAAACATTAGATTTTAAATCGAATTTTTAAAAAAATGAATGGAATGAAATATTTTTGTGTTATTTATTACATAGCTGTTTTGAAACCACATATTAAACTACTTAAATTATTTCTTCTTTTTTCATTTTTATTTTAAAAGATTTTTCATTTGATATGGTAATGTAATTTAAAATTTCAAAAAATTTCTTAATCCTGGCAATTTTGATTTTTATTTACTAATTAATTTATCGCTCCCAATGTGCTTGTTTTTGCTTAATTATATTTTTATTTGCTTTTGTTTCTACTATATTTGAAAGAATTTTATTAATAAAAGAATATTTAAATCAAAATGGAAAGCATATATTTAAAATCTTGAAAAAAAACTTTTAAAGAATATTTAATTAGCACCAATTTATGGTAAATTTTTACATTTCCGTGACAAATATAATTAATAATTGGACAAAATTTGCATTGGGGACATTTTTAATTATCTATCTGTTTTAAATCATCATTATGTTTTACTTCATTATTATAAATTAAGTATTTTCTTATATTAATAATGAATTTTGTAAACTTTCTATAGAAAATTATTTAAATTTTCATTTTATTAACTTTTATTAAACTTTCTTTATTAAACCTATTTATTAAATTTTCTATTGAACGCCGTCTAAATAATAAAAATATATTTTCTTTAGATCCTTTATTAACATAAAATGTTATATTAAAATTAAAATATTTTTCATATCACAAAAATAAAAATATAAAAAAATTGAATAATTATCGATAGATAAACTAGAAATTTATCTGCCTGTTACATTATTTTTAAAATAAAAACTATTATTAAGGAATTTTTCACCATTATAAAGCATAATCAAATTTAGTTTTTATCCTTTTATTTTCACTTGAAACAGTTACTTTTTTTTTTTTTAATAAATTATTTCATAATATGTTCTTTCATATTTTTATATTACTTCTAAAATCTTTTAAAAGACCATTTTCGTCTAATATGATGTCATAAGCGAAAGCTTCCATTGATGCATTTTTTTTTTGTGACTACTTAACAAAAATGGAGACTAATGGTATTCTCCGCAATAAGCTATTTTTTTAAAGAAAATGATAATAAAGGGCCTAATGATTTTAACAGCTTTGTTTCATGAAACATCAAATAATAAAAAAGTAATGATAATAATATTATTTGATATGTTCAGCTGTTTCAAGTTCATGAGAAATGCATTTTTAAGTCAGAAAATAAATTTTGAATTTCTTTATTTGTTTATAAACATTTTACGAATTTTACAAAACATTAAAAAGGGAAAATAACAGATGCGATTTATGATAATAATCTTCTTTTAATATGAAAGTAAGAAGTAATACAAAATATTAAAATTTGATGAAAATATATTATATTACCATATAATCATTTTAATGAATATCAATCAATGGAGATCAGTTATCATACAAATGGAGACCTGATGTCCGAGTGGCTAGTGCTTATTACCGCAGGTTCCGAGTCTCGGAGGTGCCATGGATGTGTGTAGTGGTTCGGGATGCACTTTAAACCGTAGATCCCCTGTCTAACAGAATCGTAGAGTGTTGCGGGGGTATTCTTACTCATTGTCCGTGGCTTATCTTCAACCTACACGCACCCCCTTGGTAGTATTAAGTGAGTAACGTCGATGCAGCCTTTGTTATGGCATGAAAAAAACTGTCTAGGTATTTTCCAGCTGCATTAAAAATAGTTATCATCCAAATTTCCAAATATTCCACTCTCAATTTCTGTTATCACACATTTTTATTGCAGTACTTCTTCTACTGTTTGTTCTTCTTCATTGGCGCAACAGCCCCATGGTGGGACAAGGCCGTCTACCTATTGGAAATTTCGAAACAGGATATGCTTTCTTTTACGTGGTAGAATTACCAGCCCTACGTCCAACTCTCTACAGTCCTATTATACCGGAATCTACTGTTTAAAGTGGATTCGGAACCAATACAAACATCCATGGCACAGCCGGGACCGAAACCAAAGCCTGTGGCACCGAGAGTCAAACATTGTAGTACTTGCGTTATTAAAATAATGAATAATAATTATAATAAATAACATTAAGCGTGGTATAGATGAATATTTCTGCATTTCATAATATAAAACATGTTTTAGTGGTACACTTGAAATAACAAATTAAAGAGGAAAAATATTAGACATTAAGTTTAATTCGTGCTATTTTTTCCTTTAAAAAGAACTTTATTACATTAAAATTAATACAGCCGTCAATCATTATTTTTCCTTATACTTCTCATCGTAAAAAAACAAATTCCTCATCAAAAAAGTGACTCGTATTTTGAGGATATCCATGAAATCAAGCTAATTTTGGACTTCCTTAAAAGAAGACATGTCGTGTTACAGATAGGCCATCTGTTATCGATCGAAATATTTCAAATCAGAAGTTAGAATGTTTGTGGAATATATTATGAAAGAACGGGTTATGCAAGAACTCCGTTGTAGCGTTTCCAAATAGTTTTTATATATTTCGCAACAAGTAGACGAGCATTGCTATGTTAAAATGGCTTTGTGTGTAGTTCATATTTTCATTTTTTTTTCTTTCAATACTCGTCTTAAATGTGTCAGTTACAGTTGAAAATTTACGTTATAAAATAATTGTAATAATACATTATACATTATACAAATAATAATATAATAATACATTATATAGTAATTTACATTTAATTACTTTGTCGTGTAGTTCGTATTCTCCGCTTTTTCTTTCAATATTCGTCTTAAATGCATCAATTACAGTTGATAATTTGCATCAGCAATTGTTTCACCAGGTAATAGCAGCTCATGAATTGTATTGCTCCACATTTCTATTCCTTAAAATAAACGAATTGGAAACAAACGTCCTCTTTGTTACATGGGACCATCATTTGCACCAGCAAGTGTTTCACGAGGTTATAGTAGCTTATGATTTTTCTTTGACTGATCAATGTTGTCTTGATATTTTATATCAGAATTACTGTCTTTGGTTAAGTCATTCTTTGGTCTGTTTAAGTCTGTCTTTGGTTAAGTCATTATTTGGTCTGTCTAAGTGTGTCTTTTGTTAAGTCATTCTTTGGTCTGTCTAAGTATGTCTCTGGTTAAGTCATTCTTTCCTCTGTCTAAGACTGTCTTAGTCTGTCTTTGGTTAAATCACTCTTTCATCTGGCTAAGTCTGTCCGTCTGTATCGAGTGAAAGTCCTTCAAGTTCTTTCAGTTGGCGCATGTTTTTGATAAATTTCTCAGGAATTCAATATACCAACCGCACTTTTTTGCAATTAAACAGAAAAGGAAACTTCCATTTCCTTTTTTCATTACAGTATTCGATAAATTCAAAGATAAAAAAATATGGTTTTCCCATTTCAACTAAATGACACCTGCTTAACATAAAAGTCTAATAACAATTGTATGGCACGAAATATTTGTCAGTCTTATTTCTCTGATAATAGATAATTAGACAACTGATATAAAACTGCACGAATTAAGTTTATAGCTTAATTTAATACAATATATTGGACATGACATTGATGAATAACGCTAACCTCGGACACTAACTCTTAATGGAGATCAATCATAATAAATCATCAATATTTTCATGGATTCACTCTTAATTTCCATATCCCAATGCTTCGTGGGAGACTTCTTTGAATAGCAAATCAATTCATCATCTTCCACATTTCTTTTCATTAAAATAAACGAATTGGAAACAAACGTCATTTTTTGTTACAAGTGACATTAAAAAGACCTTCTCACCTTCGAATATGCCGAAGTCGTCGTTCATTTATAGAATCTAATATTTTTATCTTCTCCGCGTGCTCTGATGACAGTCGTTCATTTAACTGTCAAATGGCGTGACTGCATGAAAAATGTTACGCCCTTCTATCTGCATGTTATGAAGGGCTATTATGGACCACAACCTCTCTCCATGTACCATGTCAGAACTCGCTGCTGGAACAGGGGCTCGGCATAATCAATCCAATGGTGTTGAAATGCAATGGACGTAGCGGACGATGTGTATATGTTTTAATAATTAATTTTAAGTGTTGTGTGGAAATTGTGTTGAGGCCAGAAAATTGAGTTTCTTTGGTAATAAATCTTGGTGACAAATTGTGTGCAAAAAGAAAGCTATCTATTCAAGAAATTATTGATAATTGTTGAAGATCCTGTTTGGTCAAAGTTTTCGTCATTTTATTATTTAGGATAGTTAAAATTTTAATGAATCCTTTGTCATCTATAAATTTTAAATGTTGATAATGAGAAAAGATGGTTGATGGGCACAATATTTGGAATTTTTTTAATATATGATAATAATAATAATGATAATAAAATACTAGTATACGATTCGATGTTAAAAATACTATTAATATAAGTATTGAGTTTTAGGCAACCATTATACCATGTATTTTTTTCCATATTTATAGTTGTCATAAACTTTAATTAAGTTTGATAAAAGTATGAATTATTAGAATATACATTTATGTGAAGTATTATTCAAATAAATTAACTCATCTTATAAAATTTGCAAATGATGCTAATTTATAAACAATACTTTTTGGAAATTGATAGATAAATAGACTAGATAATTTTTAAGTTATTTAATTAACTGCATAGCATCAGAATTACATGTATGCCAAATTTATAATTCAATTTAAGTTATAAGCATATTCTTATTTCTTCTTTATTATATTTTAATTCATTGTTGTGATTAATATTCGATTTCCACTTTCATGATGAATATTTTATGAGAAAACAGTATAATTTTCAAAAACAACAAACTTGAATAATCTTTAACTTTACAAGGAATTTTGTATGGAAAAGACGTATTCGTCTGAAACAGGAAATCCTTAGAAATTTTAATATATTTTAAAGATTTTTATATATACATAATCCTTCTATTCACCATCGAAAAATTATTTTCACAGGTGTGAAAAATGGGCAGGTTAAGAGCCATTAATAATTTCCAGGCTTTACTTAATACACCAAAGACAAATAATAGGTAGCATAGGTGTTCGAAAATACCAATAAATCAAGATAGAATGACATTCAATAGCTCTACAGTAAATTGTTTTAATTGGACAAAATGCATTCTTTTTACCAAAGGCTCAAACATGGACTTCGAAAATGGATTATAAATAATGCTCTCCTAATTTCAGCAGTAAATACATTACTGTTTTTTTCCAAGAGTCAGTTCTTTCATACTCTAAGGCTGCGCAAGTTAATTCTTTAAAATATGGCTTTGGAGGCGATTTAAAGAACTTTTAAAAGAGGAACACTGCATAATTATTCTTTAGTGGAGCTGAACTAAATCACAATGGAAGTCTCTAAAGCTTACTTTCTTATCCACCAAACCATTTATTCAATTTGTACACATTTAAAAGGAAGGTTTTTCAAAAGTGGTGTAAGACAACAGAACAAAGGCTGCTCAAGAAATTGTTTTTAAAAATCTGTCTGTCCAACAAATTACAGTAAACATTGACAGTCAAGAAGCAGTAAGTAAATTACTAAAAAAAAGAATTCATTATTATGTATTGAGAAAATTCCTATGTTATAATAAAATTTAAAATAATAATAAAAGTAAAACAGAAGATTACACCATAAAGTTTAACTATAAAGGAAATTTAATTTTCCATGGACAAACTATTTTTAAACCTTTTAGTATATACTAATTCGTTTTCTTAAAAATTTAATTATGTTTATCAAATTTAAATGCTGTCAAACAAATTAATTTGATTAAGTGTAAAAATTTGATGAAGTCCTTAAAGGGAGATTAGGAGAGATAAAAGTTTTACAGAATTTAAGAGTAAAACAGTTATCTTGACTAAGAAATTATTGAGATGAAATTATATTGAACTTGCAAGGAAAGTGTTAACTTTTTATTTTTAAAAGTGAAAGAAAATTTACATTCTTTTTTCTTGGTTTGATAGATTATGTTTTGGTTTACTATTCGGAAAAGTGTCATAAAAGTACTTGCAGAGTTAGCCATTAAGGTTTGTTTAGTGATATTTAGTTATAGATATTTATAGATTAGATATAGTTAGATATTTAGATATTGTTTCAAGATAAGTGATCTTGTTAAATATAAAAGATGTTCTTCTCAATAACATATTATTTAAATGAATATCTCGATCATTTTCAGGATGCAAAATTTTAATAAAAATGTCAAACAAATTTAATGTTAAAATTAAAATATAATATAGTGAATTCAATTCAAATTTACTTTACATTTGTTACATTTGTAAATATTGTATGCCTTCCGTTCTGATTAAACTATTTCTGGAAAGTTATTGCAATGCAGAGTGTTAATGAATTTATTCTATCAAAATTAATAATTGAACATAAGAATATTTATATTTTTTTAAATGTATGTTTACTATTTTTTGTAAAAAATTTATAAGAAATATTTGATTATAAAAAATAAATTAAAATAACAAATTAATAATATTTAATTAATTATATACAAATATTTCCAATGGCTAGGCAAAAGTTACATAAAATAATAGCACTAAGAACACTACGACTATCAAGAACTAAGAACAAAAAAGACCAGAATCATTGTTTAATGAGCCATCTTGTTTCAAAATATCTCGATTCTTCTATAGGTCCACGAAGAGCCCAACGTCGTGTCTCGCAGACAGGCGAAATCCTATCTCGCGGCAAGGTAATCGTGTGTCGCAGATAGGCGAAAGGTTGCCACTGCTTTGCGACTTAGTTTATCGGGAATAAAAGAGGGGTTTAACCTCCTCCAATTTTATAGGGCTGAAGATCCTGCCAAAAATTAGATGTAAATAAATGTTATAAAAACAGTTTTATCCTCCAGTAAGGAATGGCTGTATTAGCATGCTGTTGTAAGCTGGCTCCTCTTTTTGCAAGAAGTCCACTTGTTCATTACCCCAAAGATTACAATGGATCAGGCACCCACTGAAGAAGCATTTGTTTCTCCTTTAAAGTAAGAGTTCTCAACAATTCTTGACGTTGAAAATCTCAGGTGTCAATGAGTATTCAGCAGAGCTAATTAATTAGATAATTGCTAAAGAATCTGAAAGAATGACTGTTCTTTCAAACTTATAATGGATAGTTTTAGGACTAAATATAAAAACCTAAATAAATAATAAAAAGGACAATAAATAATATTATTACTAGATTAATCTAACAGAAATTTATTAAGGATTTTATGTAAAAAATGTAGAGTAAGGAAGTTATACATTACTTCATTAGTTATTAAATCCGAGCACAGTTTTGAAAAGGCTTTTGTTTTGACGGAAAACTCCAAAAGGCGAAGTAAAACTATCTTCTTAAAAAAATGATACTGCAAAAAAAAAAAAGGTGGGGGGGATGAAGTGAAGAAGAAGATATTTCAAAATAAACTAGTCAATGAATACAATAAAAAAAAAAGGATTTTGTGTAATACATTATCAAGAAGTTGTTTTCCAACACTTCTTAAAATGTGTAAGATCTCTTTTCAGTATTCCACCAGCTATCTACAGATGTCCCTCTCTATGTAAAGAGCATGGCTATTTAAAAGAGTTGGTGGCTGCAAGAAAAAAAGAAGAAATAAAGCAGATCTCGTTACGTGTCGTTGATTGAAGCTCTCTAATCCCAGAAAAGTAAAGCTATCTGCAATCTTAAAAAAATTCTGCAGCAAAAAGAGATGGGGGGGGGAGGATGAAGTGAAAAAGAAGATATTTTAAAATAAACTAGTCAATGATTACAATAAACAAAAAAATGATTTTGCTTAATAAATAAACTATATTTGTTACCTGGAATTTATTTCCCAACACTTCTTAAATCCTCTTTCCAGTATTCAACTAGCTATCTACAGATGACCCTCTCTATGTTAAGAGCATGGCTATTTAAAAGAGTTGGTGGCTGCAAGAAAAAAAAAAAGAAGAAATAAGGCAGATCTCGTTACGTGTCGTTGATTAAGGCAAGGGATCGCTATCCCTTTCTTTGGGCTCTCTAACAGTGTGCCGAAGCTTCATTAGGATCCTTCAGGGAGCATCTCTTGATGTCGGTCGCCATTGCTAATGAAGATCTCTAATTCGGGATGGAACCCCATCTTCTTTGCCCCCCCCCCCCTCTTGCAACTCATTGAAAGGGAATGAGAAGTAAGTTTGGGGGTGGGGGGGATGGACTTGTGCGGCAAGGAACATTGTGTAATTCTTAAGGAACTCTGCTATAGGGACGACTTTGGTCGTAAATAGCAAATGAAAAAGAAGAAGAAGAAGATGATGAAATAAAAAATTACCTTTCTCCTAAACATTAAAAGGAAGCTCGTTATTCATTTTGTGAAAACGCTTTTGAGAGATTTTTCGATCAAACTCACATTTGCATTGAAGCAGGATAAATTATTTATGATCACGAAAGTTTTTCATTGGCGGGGTGGGGCAGAGAGTGGTTTCCATCCCCCTTTACAAGTTATTTTTGTTGGGTTTTTTTAAGAAAAAGTTTTATGGAAGTTTGAGGAGGACTTCCACATCAATTCGAAATTCAAGATTGCCTTTGAGTTAGTCTGAAAAGGACTGCGGAATCGTAACCTTAACTTTAAAATGAAAGAAGTGAATTGACACAAATGGTTCGCCAAAAAAAATAGAGAGCAGGAAATGATTTATTTTTACATTTCAGGTACTCGATGAAAAATATATTTACAAGTTTATTTTTGAACAAAGTAGGTTTTGAAAAGAATAAATATTTAATCTAATGCAATAAGTTTTATCACAGAAATATTCAAAAATAACTCATAACTCAATAAACTCAATTTTATATAAATAAAAATATATAGAAGTCACAATTTTTAATATTTTACAAGTAGCATAATGAAGTAAGCGACACCAGAATGTAATTGAAAGTTTTTTTCTTCAATACATTGCATACATATATCAACAATAATCAAATAGCTCATCAGAAAAAAATATATTATTTATTACATGATAAAAATATTGTATATATTTATCTAGTATTAAATTCAAATCGACTTCTAAAATTTATATTGATAAATAATTTGTAATAAATAGTATAAATATTTTCAATGCTATTACTTAATAATCGACTTCTGTAATTTATTACATGATAAATAATTAGTAATAAATACATTATGTATTTCTATTATCAACGCTATTAACTTGGACATAATTCAGACCATCGATTTCTATAATTTACTACATAAATAATTAGTAATAAATATATTATGTATGAGTATCTATTTTCAATGCTATTAACTTGACATAATTCAGACAATCGAGTTCTATAATTTTTTGCATGGTGAATAATTAGTAATAAAAACATTAATGTATTTCAACATTATTAAATTGCATAATTCAGACCAACTTCTATAATTTTCATGATAAATAATTAGTGATAAATACTAGGTGTATTTATTTTACACTATTATCTTGTACATAATTCAGACCATCGACTTTCATCGTACTCTTTCAAAGAGAATTGTATCCTTGTCATTTCATTCACATATCCTTATGATTTCATTCACATGTTTTTCACTGGTTACATGTCTGATATTTAAAATCATTTTTACTACAAAAAAAAATTCATTTATTTTATTTAGAAAAAAAAGAATTATTCCTTTAATTTTAAATTAGTACTATTAAGGTTAGAGAAAAATAATGTATATTTCAGTTTCTTATTACGTAATGATTTCACTACTTCCTCTATCAAATTATTTGTGACGTTAAGTAATTTTAAAATTTTCATTTTACTAGAAAAAGTACAAAATATAGATACCTTAACATTGCATAGACTAACATTAATAAACTTTTAACCATAATTTTTCATTCTTCAATAAATCTTTGTCATGCTTTATTAAATTATTTATTTCATATTTTATGGAATTTTTATATCTTCAACAATTTATTTAAGTATATGTCATTATAAAATCAAAAATGTATCTTTGTCTTTTCTAAGGACTTCACTTTCGACTACTAAAATTATATTAAATCTGTCACTTTATTTTATAGAAGTCATCCCTTTTATTATGTTGTTTACAATCTTTTAAAATGAAGTAACATAAAATAATCAAAATGAACGTAAAACTAAACTATTTTTATCATAAAGGATAAAACTTTTTTAAAAATGCAATTTTTTTAGATCAACATTTTATTTTTAAAACTTGAAAATATGGATTTAGGGTAACTATGATCAATTAGTTTTTATTCTACTTTGTTTTTTTTTTTATTTTAGAAATTAAAAATATAATTCAGCCATTTTTATTACACATTAGAAACCAAACTAGAATCCTTTGATTCATCGTCAGAGCTTTCAAGATCATAATACGATATATCGCAGCTATTATTTCTAGATATCTTCAACTCTACTTAAAAAAAAAACTTACAACTGAAAGAAAAAAAATATAGATAATGCTAAGCAATAAATATCTCACAGCTTCTCCAGCCTGGCTTTTGTACTGGAGGATATCAATCAAATGTCTGTTAAGCTACATGAAATTGAAATAGAATCACTGTTGCCAGATGCATGATACAAAAAGTGTGAAAGAAATTCATGAGGGAACTCGATTTTCCTGTATTATTTCTTAGAATAATACAAAATATCCCCAAAAAATACTGGTCTACTAGTTTTAGTCAGGAATTAATTTCCATACTTCTTAGTTCCCTGGTGTTCTAAAAGATACAACTATGAGATATATTTTATATCTCATATCTCATAAATATATCTCCTATATGAGATATATTTATATATACTCATGTCCATAAATTAAGGATAATGAAGTTCAGGCAAAGAAAGAGACAGAAGCAAATCAAATTTGACTTATTTGTAAAGTCTATTTATTAAACAAAAGGTAAAGAGCAAAAAAAAGATGCTATATGTTTGACATAATTAATAAAAATTGCGATTTTTACTCCCTGAGCAAATTTCAAAAAAGAACCTATTTACAAAAAAAAAACAGTATAACATGGTTAGTATGATGGTTAATATGGAGTATGTCTCCCGGACGATGCAATACAGGCCTTGCAACGCCTAGGCATGCTGAGTATCAAATTATCAATCTGATCTTGGGGAATATTACACCACTCATCAAGCAATGCCCTCCGAAGTTCCGGTTGACAGGTGAGAGGGGATTGACGGGCTGAAATTCGTCGGCCAAGCATATCTCACATGTTCTATTGATTCAAGTCCGGTGAGTATGCTGGCCAATCCATACGTGTGATATCCTCCAATTGAAGGCATTCGTCTACAATGTTTGCACGGTGAGGACAGGCGTTGTCCTCCATAAACAGAAATTCAGCACCCATGGCGCCCCGAAACAAACGTACATGTTGTTCCAGAATGACATCCCGATAGATGTGACCTGTCATCGTTACATACATCTGAGATGACACTCTAGGCGATTCCAAGTTCCTCGGATACTTCCAGCTGGGTACGTCCACATTCCAGTCGTCCGGATAATTCTACCACGTAAAAAAATCATCCAAATTCTTCCTTTTGTGCCATAACTATGCGATTATTGGACTGAAAGGCTTTTTAAAGCGCTTGTGAACAATTTTACTTCTTTGCCACCATTCCTTATATACCCCTCTCCTACACTCTCGTCATTGTGACGTACTATCCGCGCCATCTGGTGTTTTCCTGTAATTTGCATGTTCTTCTTCAAGATGTGTGTGATAATTCTACAGGTGAAATTTTTATTTTAGAGTTCAATTTCTGTGTGTTCCTGAATTATCCTTAATTTATGGACATTAGTCTAGATATATACGTTATACCTTAAGGGAAAATAAACTTTTGGCATAGAAATAGTGTATAGATAGTCCATCTAATTAACAACGTATGAGCGTTTACTATTTTATAATTCAAAATCATTGAGGATTTAGTTGGAAATGTCCTCTTATTGCTTATAATAATTCTTAATTGGTAGGGTATGTGAGATAAAATCAATAAAGAATATTTGAAAGCGAACACAAAAATTTCGCATAAGATTTATAAAAGTAAAGGAGTTGATGTCAATAATATAATTTGTAATACGGCAAATTGCCTGACTCGTGGCAACGTGCGACGCTGGTGAGCATTAGGGCTGGTGTAATCCACTGACGACTTTGTTGTAGACACTGTTTCAAAAACGGGGAGATTCGATGGCGTTTGGGATGTTCAAGTACCTGCTGGGAGTTTTCCGGGTTTTCTCCCATACGGTGTAGTATTCCCTAAAAGTCCTCCCGGAAGGCACTGCCCTCCTTCTTCAGTGACTAGGTGGCAAATCAGACTTTTACAGACGCTTGCTCCATCACAACAGAAGCTGTCCCCTTCCCTCCATCTATGAGACCACATGGGTTCTTGGACTTGGTCTAGATGTTGCTGTTAATCAAGTGCTGTTTTCAAGAACCAACAAATCAGTGAATTAGTTATCCTCCTTATACTGTTTTTTTAATTAAAATTCTGTCATTGAAATTATAAACCTTATTTTTACGCATATTTTTTTTTATATGTAAAATACATAATTTTATTTTTTTATTAATCGTCATCGTTATATCAGTTTTCGTTAAAATTCTGCCATTGAAATCATAAACTATTTTCTTTACATGTTTTGGTTTATTTATAAAATACATTTCTTTATTAACTAGCATTATAAAATTTTCAATTAAAATTATGCCATTAAATACATATATTCTCTGCCTATTATGTTTCATATGCAAAATAAACAAATTAAATTATTTAATTACCATTGTTGTATCATCTTCAGTTAAAATTCTGCCATCGAAACCATAAACCATATTCCACCCATGTTTCATTTTATGTAATATATAAGCATATTTTCTTTATCTAATTGAAGTGCATACAACATACCAGGCTCATAAACTTTGGGCAATTAATTCCATTAAAATCTGCATGAAAATTTTAAATTAAATTTAGATAAAGCTAATCAACTGATTAGTTTCATACAAAGTATTTTGTTGATAACCGGTGAAAGTTAAATATTCCTTCTAACAAACATACTTGAATATTTATGTAGTTTTGAACAGTACTTGATCAATGAACGACACATCAAAACATACGTGTGGAAGTTTGAGGATGCTTGTAAATATGCATAAACGGAATTAATTAGTATGGATATAAACAAACGTGTTCAACAACTGTCATTTAATAGAGGTGCACTCTGGTAAATATCCGAAAATATCACTGAAATCGCTTTCACTATCTTTAATGAGGTTTGATTTTAAGCATTTAAATAATTGTGTTTAATTAAATGAATCATTTAATGAACAAATTTTACAAAACTTACAAAAGAAAAAAAAAGTCGATTTGATACTTAATGAAATTTAATTTATTAGTATACAATTTGAATTATGTGGCTGTATACAAAATTTTAAATTTATTGATTTTAAAAAACTAAATATTTTCTTATTTTTAATCTTAATTTTGATTTAGATGTAAATATAATATCTAATATTGTAATATTGTAATTTAGTATTTAAAATCATTTTGGAAAATTAAAAATAATTTTTAAATACATACTAATATAGTTAATAATAAAAAGGAAATATAATTTCTAAAAACTATAAATCAAAGTTTTTTGTATGAATAATATTGCCAATTGTAGTGTTGTTGCTTGTTTGTGAAACTGGATCTGGGGGTGGTTAGGTTGAGACTTGAGTCGCAGGTTTGAGAACTCACAGCGTTATTTGCACACGCACAAACACCAAATACACATCAAATAATTAACACATTTAAAGATATCTAATTAAAGATTCGTGGAAGAATTCCACTTCTAAGCTGAAAAATAAAGATATTTCCATCTCGCGATGAGAAACTATAAATTTAACGTCTCTGAGGCACTGCCGAGTGCGCCGTATTTCTCTCGGGTGAGAGTCTCCATACCTATTGATTATTTCACCTGAAAGCCACAAGTGGTGCTCTTGCAGGGCATAGGAGGTAGCACGGTTACAATATCATATTTGATGCCAAAAGATAACTTAATTCAGTTATAAAAATGAACATGATCAGACAATGTTAAAACAAATGAAATATTAGTTTTTTAAGAAAAATTATTATGACATGTATACTATATTTCCTAACTTCTTCATTGAGCGGCCTGATGGTTAATTGGCTAGCGCTCTGGCCTTTTTGGAACCACAAGCTTCAGGTTTGAATCTTGTAAGTGGCGGAATGTTTGTTAGCGGTTCGTAATCCACGTTAAATGTAGGTCCTTGGTCTAATTAGCCTAAAATGTGCACAAATTGACCGTAGAGCTACAAAAACCAATTTTCTGGCAAAACAGCCCAAGGGTATTGAAGAACAGCCCAAGGGTTGACTTTGAGGTTGTCTGCTTCTTGGAATTTCAGCCAGCATTTTATAAATAGAATGTATTTTTTAATAAATTCATTTCAATTATTTTGCATTAAAATTATTTTAAAATATAAAAAATGGATTTAAACTGAAAAATTGTTTTTTTGAAATTTTTCAAATGTAATAATTATATAATTTTCTTTTGTCACAAAAATGTTATCATAATTTTAAAATTCAATTTTAAAATTTGTTTACATGTAATTTTCTAATTATAATTGTTATATAATTTTTCAGTTTAAATTCTGTATTTGAAGTCATGAAATGTATAAAATAATGAATTATTATATGAAATATAATAATATATAAATAATATAATAGAATAGTATAATAAAAAGGAAGCAAATCTATTGTGTTGAAATTTCTTTTGAAACAAATTCAATTACAATATATTTCAACTATGTAATTTAAAATCATGTGACTTTAATTATAATTTAAAAATCGACTTAAAATAATAATTGAGCACAGATATAATGAATAGAGATTTGCATAATGGATCCTTTGCCAGAAATTTAAAATTGATTTATATACTTAACTTAAATTTGAAACTTAATAAACAATTTAATTCGAATCTATAAGAATTTTAATAATGTATATATTTCTTCAATTATAAAAATCACATTCTATTAGAAACGATATTGAATTCTTTGATCTCAAAATTTAAAAATTAAAATTATTTCAATATCAATAAAACGTTTTAAACTATACAATTTTCTTTTCAAATAAAAATATTTCAGAAATTTTAATAATATTTGCACGGAGTAAAAAATATGAATAGACATCGTCTGTGCATTTGATTTAATTTAAATATATCGAATATGTATATAGTTTTAAAAGATAGAATTTTGAATATTTATAAATATTATATTCATCAGAAAATTAAAAATGTAGATGAAACATTATTTTTTAAAAATTTTAAATTCATTTGAATACTTAAATTATTTTTTTTTATTATTTATATCACATTTATGAAAATTAAATTGTACTATTTTATTTAAATGAAATGGGTTAGCTTAATAATTATAATAATTATATTTTATTCACTAGAGAAGATTAAAAAAAAAAATAATTATATCCTAAGTAAAAAATATAACAAGTAAAGAAAATAAATAAATATAAGTAAATATAATAATTACGGAAATTAAAAATTGAAAAAATTTATCATTGTAAAATATAATTATAAATACAGAAAAATTTTACTACAATATTTATTGTTATATATTTAATACAAAAAAATATTTATTTATCTTCGAAATTAATTTACTTGCTTTAATTCAACATTCTTTTTAATCTATCCTATGAAAAAAAATTGTATTTTAATTAAAAATTTTAATTAGTAATTTTATAGCAATTTTTATTATAGATTTATATTAATTTTTTTTTTTTTTCTATTTTGCTTTAAAAATGGTTTATATTGTTTAAAACAGATGATCATTAAATTTATTACAAGAAATATTTTATTTGCAAATATTATTTTAATGAAACTTAATCTGTTATTTACGTAAATTTTTTATATTTTTGTTTTATATATTGATATGAAAGATGTAAAAATATGCAATTGGGAATAAAACGTTTTGATTTTTAAGATTTTTAAACTTTTAAAATAAAAACAGTCAAATTTAAAAATGATAAATATATTTTGAAAACACAAATAGCAAAAATATTATAATTAGTATTTTAAAAATATAATCTATGTTTTTTCTTTATTAAAAAGGTATTTTTCGTTAAACGTTATTTTTATATAAATATGTATTTCATACATTTTATAATTTCTATTTCTTTTTGTATTGATGAATGATGTGAATAATATGTTCAGTTAATTTCAAATAAAAATTATCAGATAATTTAGAAATTAATATTTCTAAAACATGAAAGAATTCATTTTTTAAAAATTTTTTTAAAAATTCAAAAAATCAGGATTAGGTCTTTAAAATTAAAATTTATAAAAATCTCTTAATAACAATAAAAGTTATCATGTATTTATATTTTATTGGTAATTAAAAATACTACGATATTTAAAATATTTATTCGATAAAACATATTGATATTTTTTTTTTCAAAATTTGATGTTTAAATTCTAAAAATTTAATTTGAATAGACTTTAGTTAGAATACACAAATACATACTCAAATAATACAAATAATAATCAATAATATTCATAAAATAATACTTAAAAAATAAAATAATGCTCAAATGATACTCAATAATACTCAATTAAATAAAAATATAAATATCACATTATTTAGCATAACGTGAAATTATTGACAGTAGGCCATAATTTTTCAGCAAAATTAATTTGATGAATTAATTTTCAATTTGTTTTTTATTTATTTTATATGCATGAAACTTTTTCTAAACATTTTCCCATCTTTAAATATAACTTCATATTTAGATCTGAACATTAAATCATATTAATATTCATAAAATCAATGCATTTTTTCTTTTCCACATTTTTACTCATATAGTGCACACAAGAAAAAAATGTAAAAAGAAAGCTTTCTCCAGATATTCACGGAAAGCATCAATGTCTTTTATTGTACCCAACGGTAACAACGACCTTTTTAGCCTCATTTTTCCTATTAAAGAAGGTACCCCTGTCGTGTTATTATGACTTCACGCTGAGTAACGACTCGTACTTCCTAAGTACACCGGAACCATTAAGACTGAATGTACTTCGTACTTCAAAGGAAAATAAACAAGAAATAAACTCAAAAGCCCTACATCATTAATTATTGCATCAAATAAAAAGTAACAATTACTTTAACACTCGGGATGTAGTCCATGAAGGTTTTCATTTTGTTAAGAGTAATATGCTTTAACCCACACACATATATATATATATATATATGGGTTATATATATGGGCTGTATGTATCATACTGATATGAAAACTGTAACATTTACAATTATTTTTTTGAATTTATTACTTTATTATAAAATGTAAAATAAATCAGAGTTTACTTAATTAAAAAATGATTAATAAAATTTTTTTAAAGCCATCAAGTTTTGTTATCACCAGATGGCGCCTGCATCAAAAATTGAGTGGCGCCATCATTATGTTATTGTAATAAAAGTGAAATCTACAGTATTTAATTTTCCAAATTAACACTATTATGTTCTTAAAAATAACTTGCCAACAAATTAAACACGAAAAAAATATATAGGGAATTCTTGGAGTATAATAAATGTTTCATTTAGCCAATATTTATTATTAAATATAGTTATTTAAAATTCCAAACCTCTAACTCTCTCTCTAAAATTTGTCAAAAATTAAGTTTTTTGTATGTCAGCAGGTCTCAACAGATCATAACATATGTATTAATGGGGACTTCTTTTTTATCTTTTATAATATATATAAGTACATTATTATTTCTTATAATCTTGATATATACACACACACATATATATATATACATATATATATACACTGAAGTGACAAAAGTCTGGGATAGCAATATGCAAATTTCAGATGGCAGTAGCATCGCCTAGAACAGGTATAAATGCGCAGTGCTTTCGCAGAGCTTTCATTTCTGTTCAAGTTATTCATGTGAAGAGGTTTTGACGTGATGATGACCGCACGACGGGAATTAACAGACTTTGAACGCGGAATGTTAGTTGGAGCTAGACGCATGGGTCATGCCATTTCGGAAATCGTTAGGAATTCAACATTCCCAGATCCACTGTGTCAAGAGTGTGCCGAGAGTATGACATTTCATGCATAACATCCCACCATGGACAGCGCAGTGGTCGACCGCCTGCACTTAACGACCGAGACCGGCGACGTCTGCAAAGAGTCGTAAATTCTAACAGACAAGCAACACTGCGTCAAATAACCGCAGAAATCAATGTGGGACGTACAAGGGACTTGTCTGTTAGAACTGTGCGGAGAAATTTGGCTTTCTTGGGCTATTCCAGCAGAAGACCGACTCGAGTGCCTTTACTGACAGAACGACATCGCTTGCAGCGACTCTCGTGGGCACGTGAGCATATCGGTTGGTCCCTAGATGAATGGAAAACCGTGGTCTGGTCCGATGAGTCACTATTTCAGTTGGTAAGAGCTGATGGTAGGGTTCAAGAGTGGCGCAGACCCCACGAAGCCATGGACCCAAACTGTCATCAAGGCACTGTTCAAGCTGGTGGTGGCTCCGTAATGGTGTGGGCCGTTTTTTCATGGCATGGACTTGGTCCTCTAGTGCGACTGGACCGAACATTGACTGGAAATGCTTATGTGCAGCTACTTGGAGATCACTTGCAGCCATTCATGGACTTCATGTACCCAAACAACGATGGGATTTTTATGGATGACAATGCGCCATGTCACCGGCCACAACTGTTCGCGATTGGTTTGAAGAACATTCTGGACAATTCCAACGAATGATCTGGCCACCTAGATCACCCGACATGAATCCGATCGAGCATTTATGGGACATCATTGAGGTCTGTTCGTGCTCAAAATCCTGCACCATCAACGCTTTCACAATTATGGACGTCTATCGAGACAGCATGGCTCAATATTCCTGCAGAAGACGTCCAACGACTGAGTTGAGTCCATGCCACGTCGAGATGCTGCACTTCGCCGGGCGAAAGGGAGGGCCGACACGATATTAAGAGGTATCCCATGACTTTTGTAACTTCAGTGTATATATAATAACAAAAAATTAAAAAGGACATAAGGAAAAAAAAAAAATCAAACAGAAAATGATTTTTTTAGAAACAGAATCTATTATAACAAAGCCATAATAGTAATCGCTATGGATAAATTTCCATTTGCTCCTAATTATTCTCTTAAAAAAAAAATTTATACAAAAAAACGACTGTATTTAAATTATAAAGTGCATAAACTTCAGGAAACAAAATGAAAATTATTCTACACTCATGTCCTTAAATTAAGGATAATTCAGAATCACACAGAAATTGAACTCTAAAATAAAAATTTCACCTGTAGAATTATCACACACATCTTGAAGAAGAATATGCAAATTACAGGAAACCACCAGATGGCGCGGATAGTACGTCACAATGAGGAGAGTGTAAGAGAGGGGTATATAAGGAATGGTGGCAAAGAAGAAAAATTGTTCACAAGCGCTTTAAAAGCCTTTCAGAGCAATAATCGCATAGTTATGGCACAAAGGAAGACGTGGTAGAATTATCGGACGACTGGAATGTGGACGTATCCAGCTGGAAATATCCGAGGAACTTGGAATCGCCAAGAGGGTCATCTCCAGGCTTTGGCAACGATTCCAAGATGATGGAAATGTGAGTAGATGTTACAGCACAGTCGCCCCGAGTTACAACGCCGAATGAGGACCGGTATTTAGCAGTTACTGCCAAAAGAAACAGACGGAGCACAGCATCAGACCTGTCTCGTCAGCTCTCTTCAGCTACTGGTTCGACAGCTTCAAGGCAGACCATGTACAGACGCTTAGGGCACATTGGTCTATATGCTCGTAGGCCTGTCAGATGTGTTCCACTTACCGGAACTCACTGTCGCCTGTGATTAACCTGGAGTAAAGAGCATGCATTATGGACACCGCAACAGTGGTCTGGTGTGATGTTTTCCGACGAGTTCAGGTTTAGTTTGCAGTCTGATTCTCGCCGGAGAATCATATGCATATGGAGAGCGCCAGGTACAAGTTACCACCAACAGAACGCCATTGAACGACACCGTTACGGTGGTGCAGGATGGCTCGTTTGGGGGAGGTATTCTTGGTTCCAGAACTGACCTGCATGTTCAGAGTGTAACGATGACAGGCCACATCTACCGAGATGTCATTCTGGAACAACATGTACGTTTGTTTCGGGGCGCCATGGGTGCTGAATTTCTGTTTATGGGTGACAACGCCGGTACTCACCGTGCAAACATTGTAGACGAATGCCTTCAATTGGAGGATATCACCCGTATGTATTGGTCAGCATACTCACCGGACTTGAATCAATAGAGCATGTGTGGGATATGCTTGGCCGACGAATTGCAGCCCGTCAACCCCTCCCACCTGTCTTCGGAGGGCATTGCTTGATGAGTGCTGTAATATTCCCCAAGATCGTATTGATAATTTGATACTCAGCATGCCTAGGCGTTGTAAGGCCTGTATTGCATCGTCCAGGAGACATACTCCATATTAACAATCATACTAACCATGTTATACTGTTTTTTGTAAATAGATTCTTTTTTGAAATTTGCTCCAGGGAGTAAAAATCGCAATTTTTATTAATTATGTCAAACATATAGCATCTTTTGCTCTTTACCTTTGTTTAATAAATAGACTTTACAAATAAGTCAAATTTGTTTTGCTTCTGTCTCTTTCTTTTCCTGAACTTCATTATCCTTAATTTATGGACATGAGTGTATATACAAAAACATCAAAAGATTAACGACAAAAACTGTAGATGAAGATAAAAATGCAATCATCTGATTCTGTTATTTTATATTTGTATATGTATGGATATTTTTCTTCCTTTGCGGTTTTTACCGTTTATTTTAAATATATGTTCTTTTCTATGTATATAGGATTACCGGTATTTTTCTTTTTGAATTTATAATAATATAACATTTTATTTCTTGAATTATATGTTTCTTTATTTTATGTGAAAATTTTTATATTTTTCATGTCTAACTATGTATTTCTGATGTAGTTATTTTATGTCACGTAAAAAAAACAATTTTAAACATTTTTTGTATTAATTCTTGGAAAGTTATCGGAATTAATTTCAGTTTTGGATGTTTTTATATTTTAGTTAATAAACTAATGTCCAATTGTGAGTGAAGTTCAATAATTTCAAATTTGAATTTAAGAAATTTTGAAATTTATTTATTAAACTATTGATATTTGAAATAGATTATTTGACAAAAGGTCTTGAGAAAGACAAAACTTTGTGTTAAGAGTTATCAATAACTGAACAATTCGATTCTAGAATTAAAAGAGATGATTAAGATGATGGATTCTATAAAAAATTGCTGAATACAATCTTACAGTAACGACGACGAAAAGTCGCAATTGAGGAACAATGTGAAAAATACTTTAGAATTCGAAAATTTACAAAAATCAGCCGTAAACTTAAAATACCGGAAATACTAGCTGCCTGATAGTGAATTGTCTAGTGCTCTGGCCTTTGGTACCACAGGCTTCAGGTTCTAATCCTGGCTGCAACATCCTCTACGTTTCCGCAAACAAAATTTAATGCAAGTTGTTTGCTCAATTAATTCAGATATTACAAAAATCTCGGAATCAGTTTAATCGTTTAGTGTCTGGGTTATGCGTTTCATTTTTGGCGCAAAAGTCACGAAGAATCAATGAAGCGTGAGCTGCCGCATTCAGTGTTTTCGGTACCAACCGAGATTTGACGCGTCTGAAGCCTAAAATAGAATTGATTGATCCTTTTTGAAATTCCAACATTATCAACAAGGTCTTTAATTGTAAATCAACGGTTTGCAAGCATCAATTCTTTAATTTTTGGACGTAAGATTCGTCAGTTGAGATTCATAGCTGACCAGAGAGTTCTTAGTCTTCAATGCGATCTCTGCCTTCTTTGAACTGTTTTACCGCTTGTAAACATTTCTTTTCCGATATAGGAATGCTCATATATCGAATGCCTTTGCAACATTATATACATTTCGCAAAACAAAATTTAATGCAAGTTCTTTTTGCTCAATTAATTCAGACATCTCAAAATGCCGGAATCAGTTTTAACGTCTCACAAAGCCAAGCGTAACTCAAACACTAATGCATATTTTGATGTCAAATTTCACACAGACATCCAGGATAGTTCCAGACAACCTAAAAATTAAATTCCATAAGCCATGGAATTTTAAAGTGAAAATTTGTCTTACTTTTTTGGAAACAGTAGTATAACCGTAGAGCCTTAAGCGTAGGGTTAACAATCTTACACCGTAGTAAGAAAAACATTTCCTATCTGAAATCTGCCAGTAAGACAGACGGCCTTGGCCCAGCAAGGGGCTGTTACACCATTGATGATGATGATGATGATGAAATCTATAATAAAGTGAAACCTAAGTAAGTTTAATAGAAGGAATTTTAAATGCTAATTTATCATGTAAATGAGAAAGAAATATTAATAAAATAAGCATTCAAAAAGTGCCAAAATTATTTGAAAGAAAAAATATTTTCAATAACATGATACATCAGAAAATGAGAATCCCTCAACGCTTTCTTTTTATTTATTTTTTGTTCATTCTTTTCAAAACCATAATCGTTTGATAACATTTTTATTAAAAAAAATACTAAACAAACTAAAACACAAATTCTGTTTTTAAACGCAAAAAACCATTAAAGGATCAATAAAATGGTGCACTTATAACCAGCACATTATTGCAGTGTCTTTTGAAGTAGCATTCTACCGTGAATCCTGACAATCCAAAAAGCTTGGTACAACAAACAATTAGCTCGTTGGAGCAAAAACCCATTCTTCACAACAATTAATTAATCATGCAAAAATAATTTCAAATCATCCATCGCATTCCATCTTCTCAATTATTAAAAGGACAATACTTCATTTTTATTACTCCCCCAGAAAAAAAAATATTAATAAACTTCCAATGAACAAGGATTTTCATATCACGAGGTATTGTTATTCCATCTACTACATGCACTTGAAAATCTAGGTCTTTGTCGGCATATTCTTCAAATTTCAAAAGAGGGAATATTTTTTTACTCGCCATCAGTTCACCTATCGCATCAGAAGAGATTCTACTCAAGAAAATTTTGCAGTGTGTTGGTGCATGTTCGTTTCTTCCTCTTTTTTTCCCTGTCGTGAGGAGGGTAAGGGACTTTTATTTTATTTTTTCCCTTTTGAACTGAGATTTTGTTCTTTTTTTAGAAGGGGATTCTCGATTCTTGGGTAAACAAGATGAACAATGGGTTCAAGAGAGCTGAAACCAGCTGCTCTCCAAGTTTCTTATCTGAAGAGAATCAGGAAAGGATGACGAACTTTTATCATCGTAAATATCAAATATTATACGATCTATCTAAGAATTGTTAACTTTGTTTTAAAGCTAATGTTTATAATATAGAATATTTATTTGTATTTTTAAATTCAAATATTCGCTATTATCATATTGGGATTTTGAATTAATTTTCTTCAGAATATTTGTTACAACTTATCGTTTGCATCCTTCATACCCATAATAAATTAAAAATTTCTACTTAATAAAGGAATATTTGCCTAGGAAAGTCTACATCTATTTTATTGACACTTTTATTTTTCAAGGGATGTTTAAATTCAGGGATAGCAGCATTTGGTAGCTTATTGATTTTTGTTCTTTTTAGAAGATTATTGAGTAAACAAGATGAACAATGGGTACAAGACAGCTGAAACTATCTGCTCGCCAAGTTTCTTGTCTGAAGACAATCAGGAAGGATGACAAAACCTTC